>ML814837.1:131146-160110 GCA_009831015.1 Picea engelmannii | reverse complement strand
TTTCCATCGCATTTCCTCACTAAGGATAACACCAACAACATCATCAAATTTTAAAATATTTGAACCAGAGACAGAGTTACTTACAGCCATGACCAAGCCATTCCAGCTTTCTGGCAATGAGCACAAGATTAGAAGAGCCCTAAACTGATCATCAAAGTCCACTTTTACAGAACTTAGTTGATTAGTAACCATATTAAATTCATTTAAATGATCTGCAATAGACCCACCTTCTGACATCTTCATATTAAATAATCTCTTCATTAGAAATACCTTATTTGATGCCGAGGGATTTTCATACAATTTGGCCAATGCGTCCATCAAACCCTTCACTGTCTTTTCTTTCAAAATATTGAAAGCCACCGATGCTTCCAGGCTCAGCTGTATCATTCCTAGAGCCTTTCTGTCAAGAATCTCCCATTCTTTGTCCTTCATGGCCACCGACTTCTTTGCTACTCTGCTCAATGGTAGGAATAGATCCTTCTGATATAAATAGTCTTCCATCTACATCTTCCATAACTGGTAGTTTTGGCCATTACATTTCTCGACCCTAAACTTTCCATCTTCCAACATTGCTCCCACTCGAACCAGGAACCCTCTTTTCCTAGGAATTACCTTATGCTCTGATACCAGTTGTTAGAAAAAATAGTACCGTGGAGCAATAAAATAAAACAAATGCAGAAACAAAACACAGAAGACACACAATACAAGAGAGACACAGATTTATGTGGTTCACCCAGTGTGGGCTACGTCCACTAGAGAAATTGCCAGGTCCTTCCTTTATTATTATCCAGCAAATGAAGGGATACAACCTACAACAAAACCCGTTGTAACTTCCTCTTCTTTCTCTCACTGTCTCCTCTCTCAGAATACAATATTCACCACCATCCATAGCTGTGATACATTTCCCCCATAAAAGAGGGTTTCCTTCTAGCGCAAAAAACCCTAACATAATCTCTATCGTTAGATCTGCGACCTTATAATAAACGGTCTAGATTTACAATGAAATTACAATATACTTTTACAAGGCAATTTTTGCTTCGAGGGCTTCGCCCCCGAACCCCCGTTGGGGGCCCGCTTTCCCCCAGACCCCTCAACCGGGGGGATAGCCCCCTCGGACCCCACAGAGGGGGTACCCCCCTCTGCGCTCCCCCACGTGGAAGAGTGTACATACTTCTGGGGTATAAACATGGCTAAAAGCAAGGACCTCTGAATCAGGAAGATAATCAAGCTCCACAACCAACACGTTCCTTTTTCTGAGCCAAAATGGCTCTTTGGTTCCCTACTGGAACCTCTAGAACAATCCATAGGTCCCTTATTGAAAGCCGCCTGTGAGTCTGAGCACTAAGCATGAGATTCACCCCCACATGATCACTGGTTGTGAGCACAGACCTTATCCAAAAGGTGTTCCTCACGTTTCGTGATATCGGGGATCCTGATGTCAAGGCGCCATGTTCTTCTATGTCTCAAAACCCCAAATCTTGACTCTTCTCCAAGGCTAGATCTAATGGCCCTGCATCTTCCTGAGTCGATGACCATGATCGTTTCACGGTTTCACGAGTTGGGACTTCTTGTCTCACGACTCCCCCTTCCTTCGAACTCTCATATCCCAAAATGCCAAAAAGGGATTAACTGGCTATGGCTCCTCCATTAGCCTCCATCCATGTGACCACACCCTATGACTTGGGGCTAAATCCTCCAAGCGCGTCATGATTTTGGGGTTCGTGAAGTTGCGATGCAACTCCAACCTCTCCTCCTTCTAATCCCTAAAATGTCAAAATGTCGATTACTCGCCACGTGTCCTCTCCGATGGATGGTTTTGATTCTTTCGCGATTTTTGGGGAAGTCTTCCCCTCTGATTTCCTAGTGCCCAAATCTTTGATGGGTGTAGATATTTGACACCTGTCACCTCGGATCCAATGGTCCAGAATGATTTTACGATTTCCATGATTTTGAGTCCTCTTTCTTCACCACCCTTCTGTGCCTGAGTCCTAAAACCCCGATGACTTCTGAATCTTCGCCATGAGTCCTCCATAATGGATGGTCCTATTTCTTTCAGGAATTTCCTTTTTGAGAAATTGGGGGAGTCTTCACTGTCGAACACCCAGTGAACAAATCGCCGAAATGTGGATCTTTTGACACGCATCCTCTCAGATGGACTGTCCCGATGATTTCGTGACTTGACGAGTCCTCTCTCCTATGTTGTTATGAGGTTTAAACCTCATGCACCTTCCCTCAAATCCGACGACTATCAATCCTCGGTGCTATATGATCTGATGGCCCAGATCTATTCTCTTACATTGTGAGAGTTGAACAGTCCCACCGTTAACTGTCGTGCAACTCTACCTGATCCAATGGTTTGCAGTTAATCGGTGCTAGATCGGATGGTTGTTGTGCTTAATCTCTTCCACAATCTCCTTTGAGTGTCTGGATCTATATTTGGATGGTCCAAATCTCCACTTTTGCCAATCCAACGATAGTCATTTCTCCTCCTCCTGAGCTTGTGCTTCTTCCTTTCCCTTGGAAGAATTTTGACGCTTGAAGGTCTCAACCTTCAATGCTTCCCTTGTGAGCCTGGTTCCCTTGGGTCTCATCTGCATTATAGAAACTCTTCCCCTCCTAAACTTTGTCAACTTAAAAACCTCGATGGGGTTTCCCGATCTTCTATTCCTTCCTTTATTGCTCTGTGTGCAAAAGGCATTGTTCCTCCTAAGCTTCGAGACTTAGAATAAGTCCATCCTTGCAAATTCCTTGTGCTGTTGAGATTTCTTCAATCTTAGATTGGAAGTATTTCTTTGAAAGAAATGCTTCATGCCCTCCTGGCATTCTTTTTCTCAATGCACACCTTGCAGAGCCTTTCTTCTCACAGTATTCAGTAACTTTATTTTTGTTCGAACTCGAAAAAGAGTTATTCTCGTGCACACTTGCACTGGCTCAATTCCCACCTGGAAGAGCTCTACAAAATCGTTAGTGAATATGTATTCTCATTGAACTCAAAATAGAGTTCCTTCTGTACATCTCTTGCACCCGCTCTATGCCCACCTAGTAGAGGTTCTACAGAACATCAGATGTTCTATCTTGCCTGTTCTTTCCTCTGCATAGTTTTCACCTCTAGAGTATTCAGTAACTCTGAGGCTCCTCTTGAGTGTGTAAATGCTTCTGGTGTGCCCTCCTGGCATGTTCTTTCTGATTCCATACAGTTCAGATGTGCACACCTTGCGCTAGCTGTATAACTTCCTATGTTATTTTGTGCACTCCTTGCCCAGCCTAAAGAACCCAGATTGATATCACAACTCAACAGATAGAAAAATTCTATTTATCCCTGCAAATGTAAATCTAACATACATCTACAACATTCATTCATGGAAATATGTGAGCACATAAACACACAGTATGCAAAAATCTGCTTTTGTATTAATCTGAATGTCTATATAGATGTTTACAATAACTGGACTGTAACAAGTCCTAGTTCTTCTCAAGCTCTCTTTCTCTCAGAGCTTCTGCTTCCTAAGGACACTCTACCCATACCTCTCCTATCCTTCTTCTTCCCCAAGTCCCACATAGACTTGCTCTATCCTGCTTCCTTCTCTTCTGAAGAAAGATATTTTCATTACAAAAGAGGTGCTCTGTTGAGCTCGTCCTCTTCACCTAACTTCATTGATTTACATTGAAGTTTTCATAAATGGTTTACCTAGACCTGTATACTATCTGGGCCTGCTACAAGAAACCCTTTAAGACAAATTGTCATCTACCTAACAAAGTATGGTCGACATTAAAATCCTTACAATCGTTCAATACAATTTCAAATTTTTAAAATGAGAGGACTGGGCCTCCCTTCTCCTTTGAATGCACGTTGATGTGCTGCTTTACTGAGACATTCTTCGTTCTTTTACTGAGTTGGAGTGATTCTCCTGCATCATACTCCTATGCTAGGAAAAACATGAGCTCCTGCTCATAAGCTCCTCTTCTCTAGCATTGAAATCCACCTGAATCCCAAATCCTCTTTTGGAGTTGTCCATCTGCTCCTCTCCAGCTATGTTGTTGTTGTTGTTGCTTCTTCTGTTTCTTCTTCCCTACTACTATGGTAGGTTCTCCTCTGCTCATCTCCTCCTCATCGACTAATTCTTGCATGAACCTCAACATTAACCTTCTTATCTTCTCAATCACCTCATCCAACTGCTCTAGTGGTTGGCTCTCTATATGCAGTCTTCTCTGCTTCACTTTTTCCTTGTTGATGGGCAAATCAAATCTATCCCCCTTACAATTTTCTCCATTTCTCGTGGCCTTAGTGTGCCACCTTGCTGTAGACTCTAGTCCTGCAGTCCCATCACTGAGTTGTTTCTCAACTTCTATTTCTGACATATTAGCTCCTGTCATCTCCTCTTTTCATGGTTCAATTCCAATTTTTTCCACTTTCTCTTGGGGTTGGTATGATCCTCTACCTTCTTCCAACTTGGCTTGTTGGATGTGCAATCTTTGCACCATCACCCTCTTCTCTAGGGCTTCCAATTCTTCACATAAATCAACAAACTCCATGTTGTCTGCTTCCTCTTCTGCTGCAAGCTCCAATGTTGCAGTCACTTCTGTTTCATCTTCCCGGCTGAGAATTTTGAGCCAATCTGTTGAATGTTCTTCTTCTTTTCCTTGGCCAACTTCTGATATCTGCTCCATTTTTTCCTCTTCTTTGACAGTCTCTGTTGATTGTCCTTCTGTTTTTGTTGCATATGCAGCACCTTTGTTGTCCTCAACTAGGCTATGTGGTAGGAATATCCTAATTCCCCCAATGATCATAAGATTCCTTTGATCCTTCTTTGTCAGCTCCTCTCATTGATCCGAACTCACCTCTGAGTTCATGAGACTCCCACATGGCCTCATCTTCTCTCCCTTTCCCACCTGGCAATATGGGATTTCTTCTATGCCCACCTGGCAGTCTATGAGATCACCCGATCCCATCTCATTGCCCACTTGGCAATATGAACTTTCAACACTTCTCTCCTGGCAGTATACGATACCTCCATCTAATCTCTTTCCATTGCCCACTTGGAAATTTTAAAGTTCAACTTTGCCCATTTGGTGGTTTACGATATCTCCATCTGATCTCTCCTCCTCCTCATCGTTGATATTTTTCTAAGTCTCTAGTTCAAAAATGTAAACCATCTTCTATTCATCTCTGAGGCTTTCAGTATACCTCAGCCAAATTTTTAACAACCTTTTCTATCCTCTAGCCAACAATTCATTGACTGGCCACTTCACCCTCATTTTCATGGGCCATTCATATACCCAATCTTCTCTTGCACTCTGTTGAATTTCAAATGAAAGATTTTCCATTCTTGCTCTTATTTCTTTGAGCTCCAAATCCGTCTCTGGATTTCTTTTCTACTGGTGGCCCTTCCTTCCACCATGTCCATGGCTTTCGGTAATCATCCTTCCCTTCTGCCTTCCTCCCTGGAAAACTTATGGATCACTCTATGTCTGTGAGCATCCCCATATTATCTCACAACTTACTCAGCTTTCAAATGTTTGTTGCCTACATGCAAACAAATCTCCACGCAAAATTTCGATATTCTTCCTTCCTTCACTTGCTGTCCTCGGGAATTTTTTTTTTTGTTTCTGATACCACTTTATGATATCAAGTCATCTCCTCTGTCTTCTATCTGCAAGCAAGGCTAGGCCTTCTCCTCTTTCTCTTTTTCCTTTGTTGCTTATAGAATTAAATTTTGTATCAGATTATATCCTTTCTCTACTATTTGTAAGAAAAGCTCAGTATTCTGATTACCTTTGTTGCCTACATAAATCAATTACAATGCTCTAATACCATTTGATGTGTATCAGAGTATTTTCTTCCTCTATGTCTATAAGTAAAGCTTGGCATGATGGCTGCCTCTGTTACCTACAGAAGTCAAATTCCAAGCTCTGATACCATTTGATGCAAACCCCCTACACCCAGCGGGGTCTGCGACCTCCCGATCATTGGATCTTTCCTTTTTCTAAGCCAAAATGGCTCTCTGGTTCCCTGCTGGAACCTCTCGAACAATCCATAGGTCCCTTATTGAAACCCGCATGTGCGTCTGAACACTAAGCACGAGACTCACCCCCACGTGATCACCAGCTGTGCCCACAGGCCTTATCCAAAACGTGCTTGTCGCGTTTCGTGATATCAGGGATCCCGATGTCAAGGCACCTCGTTCTTCTAAGTCTTGAAACCCCCAATCCCAATTCTTCTCTAAGGCTAGATATAACGGCCCTGCATCTTCCTTAGTCGATGGCCATGATCGTTTCTCAGTTTCGCAAGTCGGGATTTCCTGTCTCACAACTCCCCCTTCCTTCGAACTCTCATATCCCGAAATGCCGAAAAGGGCTTAACTGGCTCTGGCTCTAGCTCCTCCCTTAGCTTCCATCCATGTGACCATGCCCTATGACCTGGCGCTAAGTCCTTCGAGCACATCGTGATTTTGGGGTTCGTGAATTTGCGATGAAAATCCAACCTCTCCTCCTTCTAATCCTCAAAATGTCGAAACGTCGATCACTCACCACGTGTCCTCTCCGATGGATGGTTCTGATTCTATCACGAAATCTCCTTTCACAATTTTTGGGGAATTCTTCCCCTCTTATTTCTTGGTGCCCAAATCTCTGATGGGTGTAGATCTATGACACCTATCACCCCAGATCCAATGATCCATAATGATTTCATGATTTTTTCAATTTTGAGTCCTCTTTCTTCACCATCCTTTTACGTCGAAGTCCCGAAACCCCGATGGCTTCCAGATATTTGCAATGCATCCTCCACAATGGATAGTCATGTTTCTTTCGAGACTTCCCCTTTCGAGAAATTGGGGGAGTCTTCACTCTCAAACTCCCGGTGAACAAATCCCCAAAATATGGATCTCTTGACATGCATCCTTTGAGATGGACAGTCCCGATGCTTTCAGGACTTGATGAGTCCTCTCTCCTCTTTTGTCACAAGGTTTAAACCTTGCGCACCTTCCCCCAGATCTAACGACTATCGGTCCTTAGTGATATATCTAATGGACTAGATCTATTCTCTTATGTTGTGAGAGTTGAACAGTCCCATCATTACCTTCCATGAAAATCCGCCTGATCCAACGGTTTGCGGATATTCGATGCTATATCGGATGGTTGTTATGCTTAATCTCTTCTACGCTCTCCTTTGAGTGTCTGGACGTTAATTTGGATGGTCCAAATCTTCGCTTCTGCCAATCCAATGGCAGACATTGCTCCTCCTCCCGAGCTTGCGCTTCTTCCTTTCCCTTGGAAGAATTTCGATGCTTGAAGGTATCGACCTCCGATGCTTCCCTTGCAAGCCCAGTTCCCTTGGGTATCATTTTTGTTATAGAAACTCTTCTCCTCCTAAGATTTGTCAACTCAAAAACCTTGATGGGGTTTCTCGATCTTCTACTCCTTCCTCTATTGCTCTCTGTGCAAAAGGCATTGTTCCTCCTAAGCTTCGGGACTTAGAATAAGTCCATCCTTGCATATTCCTTGTGCTGCTGAGATTTCATCAATCTCAAATCGGAAGTATTTCTTGAAATAAATGCTTCACGCCCTCCCGGCCTTGTTTTTCTTGATGCACACCTTACAGAGCCTTTCTTCGTAGAGTATTCAGTAACTCTATTTTTCTTTGAACTCGACAAAGAGTTCTTCTCGTGCACACTTTCACAGCCTCAATGCCCACCTAGAAGAGATCTACAGAACCTTCAGTGAATCTGTCTTCTCGTTGAACTCAAAATAGAGTTCCTTCTGTACATCTGTTGCACACACTATGTTCCCACCTAGCATAGCTTCTATAGAACTTCAGACGTTTTGTCTTCCTTGTGCTTTCCTCTACACAGTTTTCACCTCCAAAGTATTTAGTAACTCCGAGGCTCCTCTTGAGTCTTTAAATCCTTCTGGTGTGCACTCCTGGCACATTCTTTCTGACTCCATAGAGTTCAAATGCGAACACCTTGCATTGGCTACAGAACTTCCTATGTTATATTGTGCACTCCTTGTACAACCTAAAGAACCCATACTAATATCACAACTCAGTAGATAGACAAATTCTATCTATACCTGCAAATGTAAATCTAACATACATCTACAACATTCATTCATGGAAATATGTAAACACATAAATAGACAGTATGTAGAAAAATGCTTTTGTATTAATCTGAATGTCTATACAGATGTTTACAATAACTGGATTGTAACAAGTATTAGTTCTTCTCATTCTCTCTCTCTCTCTCTCTCTCTCTCTCTCAGAGCTTCTTCTTCCTAAGGCCTCTCTACCCAGACCTCTCCTATCATACTTCTTCCCCGAGTCCGACACAAACTCACTCCATCCTGTTTCCTTCTCTTCTGAAGCAAGATATTTTCATTACAAAATAGGGGCTCCGCCGAGCTCGTCCTATTCACCTAACTTCATTGATTTACATTGAAGTTTTCATAAATGGTTTACCTAGACCTATATACGATCTAGGCCTGCTACAAGCCTACTACAAGCAACCCTTTAAGACAATTTCACCACTACCTAACAAAGTATGGTCGGCATTAAAATCCTTACAATCATTCAATACAATTTCAGATTTTTAAAATGAGAGGATTGGGACTCCCTTCTCCTTTGAATGCATGTTGATGTGCTGCTTTGCTGGTGCATTGTTGGCACTTTTGTTGAGTTGGAGCGATGCTCTTGCATCAGGGAACTTCATATGGGATTGTGAAAACTAATGCTTCCCTCTAAAAACATGTTAGTTATGATGGAAATATAGAAAAACTACAATTTGTTGACTAGGATGAATTATTCAAGGTACATGCACAAGTTGTTAGAATATGGTGTAAAAATTTTAAACATAAGAAATTGAATTAGATTCTAGAGAATATAATTGTATTTATGGAAAATATGTATAACTCGAGAACAAATCATGTTCTTTAATAATGGTATGTTACTTTTCCTCTAAAATRTAATGCATATGTTCACATTAAKATKMCACTTAGTATCTAAATGAATAAATTTCTTKAAATAAATTTGTACAGTTGTATATAAAAGTTAATTCTTTCCTCCCACTATTTTTGAATATTTTTTAATGATAATTTTACATCTTTTTAAATTAAAAAAGGTGGTGAAATTACAAGGTCAAGAGTTAAGACCGATTTTGATGGGATTAACATAATCAATATTTTTTTAATTATTTTAGTTTATAGATTTGAATGTGTACTTTTGCATCATGTAATTTGTTTTCAAAGTGGGAAAGACAATAAAAGGTTAAAAAAGACAAGATATCCACATAACATGTTTCCAAAGAAAATATTTATCACTAAACCTTCTTTTAAGAGAACATGACCTATTTTCCTCTCTTGACCATAATCAAGGTTGTAAAAAACCACCTAGTGGTGCTTAGGATACCACTCAGAGGTGAAACGACCCATAGAGGGGGCATGTGTCATGGTTGGAGGCTTTATTAAAAGTGATCTAGGATTATAAGGTTCACTTACCATGTAATTTCCTTGTTTTCTATTTTTACCATGATTTGGGGCACTAAGGCCCTAACCCAATCACTATTTCCCAAAACAAATTAATGAAGACCATATGCTACTTGACCAAAGATCCCATAGAAAGGTCATATCTCATGTTTCTATGAAACTTTCATGATGCTTGATATTGAGATGCTTTATTAAATTCCTAAGGACCTTAGTGTTGTTCTCTTACCATTTTCAAGACCCAAAGATCCATAAATATTACTAAAAACATCATAATGTCCCATGTGGTAAACCACCCATAGTTGAAATATCCCAAAAAGTGGACATGTTTTATGGGATGTATGGGATGTAGGTTATTTTCATCGAAATTGAGATCTATAAGATTTATTTAGGGAACAAGGACCTTGTTTTCCTCCCTATACCTTCGTTAGAGATTGCAACCTATTCTTAGTTCATAAAAAAAACTAGTCATACTACCTATATCCCACTTGCAAGTGATTGATATCATACAAAGGTCATTTACGTTTGTTTAAGGACTCACTCGTGGTGCTTTATATTGAGAATCAAGTTTTAGGAACAAGGGATATTTTTCCCTTCCGCAACTATGGTCAAGGACGGAATACCCATCCATGATACCCAACACATTTTATGGAACCCATATTCAACTCATATACTAAAGAATCCTTAGAGAAAGCTTAATTCCTAGTTTTTAGGCGTTGTTCATGGTGATTGATCTTGATAAAGTTAAATTAGGGAATAAGGTTGTTGTTTCCTTATTGACCATTTTTATGCCTTAACACTCATTTTTGGTGCACAAAACCTACTCATGGCACCTATATCCCACTTAGATACCAAAGAGCACCTACAATTATCGCATGCATTGTTTCAAACACCTATTCAAGGATATTGAGTTCAAGAAGCTTCAAAAATATCCTAAGGATCTTGTCCTCATTATTTGATGATGGTCAAGGCCCCATGACCCATCCGTGGTGCATAAAACCTTCTAAGGGAATACATATACAACTTAAGTGCTAATGTGAAAGGAACCCCAGATAAGTGTGGTTCCATGTTGGTTTTTATGGTGCCTGATTCCAAGACTTTTCTCACGGTTTGAAAAACTTGTTTTCTTCACTTGAAATTGTTTAGACATTGAGAACCATTCTAGGTTTTCAAGACCTAGTTTCCTTATACAATATCCCTATAGTAGGCCAATTATACATTATAGGGGTCCTATGTGTTGGTCCCAAGACATTTTTATGTGACTTGGGCGTAAGAAGCTATTCTTAGGGACAAGGTGGTTCTCTCCCTCCATTAAACATTGTCAAGGGATTAGGGAAATTGTTTCCCTACCATGACCATGGTTAAGGATATAGACTCATCGTTGGTGCATAAAACATTGTAAGACACCCATGGACAATCTTATGCCAGAGAAACCATAGTGAGGGCTCATGTTGTGATTTCTAGGTGTCATTCATGGTGCTTGAGATAAGGAAGGCTTGATTATGGATTAAGGAATTTTTTTCTCCCATTGACCATTTGAGGCCTCAAGACCCATTTTCAATACTCAAAACCTACGTATGGTGATAGTATCCCACTCAAAGAAATACAAAGGACTAGTGTGTTGGTTCAAAACTACATCCAAGGATATTGATCCTTATAAGATCAACAATATCCAAATTTACTTGTTTTCCTTCCTCGATCATGTTCAACACTCCATGACCCATCCTCAATGTACAAAACATCCTAATGGTGTCCATATCCAACTTCGATGATAAAAAACCCCTAGAGAGTTTCTATTTTATTGTTTGCAAGTGTTATGGAAATCAATCGAGAGAAGATACATTTAGGGCCTAAGGACCAAGTATTTTTCTCCTCTTGTAGTGTCCCCGAGGTCGAGCCCCATTGCAAACCATGTTCTAAAAGAAATTGTAATTATGTTTCATAGGCTGGTGAGCCAAGTTTTTTATAAGCTGGTGGCTTATGTGATTGTTAGGCTAGAGAGCCCAAGGGTTGGAGGCCAAGGGCCTGATTTTGTACCTGTATGTATGCAGCACATTAATAAAATAATAACATTGCCATGGGCAGACCGACCATGATGAATGAGTGAAGGGGGACTAAGAATCCACATAGAAGGCAAGGGATTAGGGGCTAGAAGGTGGGAAAGGGGATAATTGTTGAGCCTGGGGGATAAGCCTACGGGGCTTAAGCCTTGGGAATAATATTTTAATATTATCCCAAAAGAACATGTGCATTTTATGTTTTATTTTTATCCTAAGTTCTTGGAAAGGGGAGGATGTACACGGGTGGTGTGTGCTGGTGGAACGTATGGATTTCCATGGGTAACAAGTGTCAACCCTGGCACATGCGCATAAAATAGCCAAGATAAGCCGTGAGGGGGTTCCTCCTCCATTCCACCCAACTGCCTGAGCGTGTACAGAGCTCAGAGTAGTACGACCGAACCAAGCCTTGCAAGAGACCCTCATGCTTCCCTGTGAGCCGAAAAGCCTATGTTTGGCTCTGAAAACCCATGTATATCCTCTGTTCTGAAAGTTGAGAAGCCTGTGTTCGTTTATGAAAAGTCCGGGTACACCCTCTCTGTTCTAAGTCATGGAACCTATGTCATTCCCTGCATGGATTTTTTGTCACACGTTCCTGAGAACCAACCCTGTGAGACCTTGCGCCATTGCTGAGCTTGTTTGGGAAGCCCGAGTCTATATTCCGGGTTGACTGTGGTGGCCCTACAGAGATGGATTGCATGTGGCTTGCTGTCCAGTGCAGGTTGTTATTGAGCCTGTGTATGACCTCTCTCCAGGTGAGGGAGGTGACTGTTTTTTGAAGAGGCTTCTTCCAGAGAGTGTCCAGCACTAGCTTCAGGCTCTGAGACTTCCTGATCTAGCCTGTTGTCAAGACCCAGAGAGGGAGGTTAGAACCAATGGACTATGCTTGTGAAGGTGTATACTTCTGGGAGGAACAAGCATGTGGGGAATGAGATTCTGGTAGTAGTGGGCATAAGATGGCATCTTGGGAAGAATCCTTCCAGTTTTTCTGTGTTGTTTTCCCTATAACCTTAGCCTAGCCTAGTATTGCTTGCCTTGGGGTGGATCTTAGTCCCAGCTAGAGGGTGACCCATTGCTGAGCTTATGAGTAGTGTGGTCTAAGGTTGGGAGGTTTGTGGAAGGCCTGCACTTGGTTGGTGGATTCTACCATTGTTAAAAGATAAGTATCTGATTCTGCTTATGTTATCATGATTTTAATTGTGTATATGAATTAATGTTAAATGCTATTAATTGTTAATTATAGCAGAACATCTTATGATTACTCTGAGTTTAATTGAATCTCTTGATTAAATGCATCTTATTATATAATGCATGTATGAGTTGTTTACCAAGTGGTATTATAGTATTATTTTAAGAGCAATTAAGCCTTGGTAACTGAAAGGTGGTGTTACAGTTTGGTATCAGAGCCAAGGTTTTGACATTGAACCTAGATGGGCCAGTGGAGCGGTCTTTGGATCAAGAATGTGAGGGGATATTGGGTCTGGAAGGCCAATTTCAGACCCTGGTTTGCTCCGAAGTGTCAAGGAGTTACTTGATGAGTTTTTTAAGCTTAGAAGGTATAACGGTGTTATGAAACTGCAGCCAGTGTGGTATAAGGCGACAGGGAGAGAGGACTCCACACCAGAAGTGTTGGAGCCGTAAGATCTATTCGGAAGGGAAGGAGAACCCTTGTGACCATCAGATCTGGAGAATGTGCACAAGGCTTAAAGCCCTTTGGAGTTGCACATGAGTGTGGAAATCATGATATGCGAAATCCCAAATTAGTCAGTATCATCCATCAGAAAGAATGCATGGAGAGAAATCGGCCTTTCGCTGACTCATAACTTGAAATAGTCAAAGGGTGAGTTCATGAGAATTCACGAAACGTGAATTCATGATTGGATCATAATCATCGATCTAAGAGAGATTTGGACCGTTAATTGTCCAGGAAGAAATCGACATTTTGGGAGATGGGAAGTGAGGAGAGGTGAACACCTCCGAAACCCGAAACCCTGAAATCTCGAAACAATCTACATTGTAGATCGTGGGGAGAAGAACTTGACCGTTGGATCAAGTAGTTTAGTAGACAGTGATTTCGGGATTTCGGAAAATGGAAGTTCAAGATGTGTGGAAACGCAAACTTCTGATGACCGAAACCCCGAAACGATGAAAGGATCTGTTCCGTAGATTTGAGAAAGATCTGACCATTGGATTTTACTTGGAATGGACATGGACACATGGATGTGTACCACGTGCCAGTGGGTCAAGAAGAAAAGCGAGAGTGGTGGAACCCGATGACGTTGTTAAAAAGTGACATGGACCCTCATGAACGTGCCACGTGCTACCGTGGTTGTGGGTGACCACTGTGCTATGTGGGCCCGGAGGGTAAAGTAAATTGGAATTTCAAAAGTAGGGGGTTGGAAAGGAAAGAAAGTCTGAAAGCCTCATGGACCAAAACCCCGAAATGAGAAGTCCTGAAGTATCGAAATCTCCGAAGACGGAAGAATCATAGAGGATTTTAAGGACGACAACTGTGTTGTGGGCCCAGAGAGTAGGGAAACCGAATTTTCAAAATTCAGAAATTGAAATGAAAAAAGGTTGGGAGTCACTACATCATGAACTCCTAGGTACCGAAGACCTGAAAAACCAAAAAATGAAGTCCTGAAATTGCAGATCTGAACGAGAGCTCAGAAAACTTATTTGAATTGAAACATCTTTTGTTCTTGTTCGTATTGGCTTATAAATGTTGTGGATTGTTCGTGAAGTTTTAATGGCCTGAAAAACTTCGAATTAAATTGCACAGTGTATGTGTAGATTTCAATGAAGAGTCAGGACTCCAGTTAACCAACACCGAGTATGGAATGGGAAAAGGTGCAGATTGCCTCTGAAACAGGAGACGAATAGGAAGGAAAGGATGTCAATGTGGAAGTGGAAGGATCGAACTCCAATGGACATGGAAAAGAGAAGGATAAGGAAGGAAACATAATGAAAATCATTGAAGGATTGCAAAGAGAGGCCCAGGCTTGTCAAGTTGATAGTCGAAAGCTCATGAAAGTCAGGGATCGACAGGGTGAATTAAACTTAAAATTTTTGAAGAGCTTGGAAAGAATAGAGAAGAAACTCGAGAAGGGAAGAGACTCGAGTAAGACAGAGAGTTGCATAACCCCTGGGAGAAGAAGGAGATCAATAAGTGTCAGGATTCTTGAGAGGAGAAGGAGGTCAAGGAGTGGTAGCCGACATCATAGTCGCTCCCAAAGACATTCTGGCAGGGAGACACACAGTAGTTCAAGCCTGTCCCCTACCAGAAAACACCGAAAATCTAGAAAGGATGAATTGAAAGGGGATATGAACAAGATTAAGCCTCCAACATTTGATGGAGAACATAAGAAGGAGGAAGATGCCGAGACATGGTTTCTTGGCATGAAGAAATAATTCCAACTACAGAATTATTCCGCCCGTGTAGAAGGAAGAATTGCAATGTATCAACTAAAAGGAAAAGCATCCATGTGGTGGGATCAGTTTGTGCAGGTGCAGCACATCAGAGAGAAAGAGGTCACTTGGAAGGAATTTAAGAGGTATTTCGAGAAGAAATACCTGACTAAAAGATACTATGACAGAAAGATGAAGGAGTTCTTCGAACTCAAGCTAGGCAGCATGACTATTCATGAGTATGAACGAATTTTTCTAGAACTATTGAAGTATGTTCCATTCATCAAAGACAGGGCTGTCAAGATTCAAATATATATGAGTAAACTACCACCTTCCATGCATGACAAGATTCAATATGATGATCCTAAGACTATGGAAGAAACAATAAGAAGGGAGAAATGCTTGTATGAATAGCAAGGAGAAAGGCCCATCCTTCGGAAGGCTTGGAACGATCAGAGGAAGTTTAAGAAGGAATAGAGGCAGAAGGGAAACACGCCTTCCTTTTTCAGAAACAATCTTTAGGGACAACCATCATTTAGACAACTAAGAATGACTGAAGAAGAAGCACAAAGATAGAGACAGATGCCCATTCAGTGTTGGGGATATAAAGGAAACCACAAGTACAAAAATTTTCCCCATAAAAATGGTAAAGCGAGAATTGTACATACTATTTAGCAAGCTAAAATAGTGGAGGATATGAGCAACAGAATGTCGAGGATCTATGCAACCCTGGACAATAAGAAAGCAGAATTTCAATCGCACATGATTGAAGTGGAAGGTATGATTAACAACCAACCACTAATTATTTTAATTGATTCAGGGGCTAGCCATAGTTATGTAGATCCTAGAGTGGTGGAAAGTTTGCATCTAATGAGAAGAAAACATGAGATGTCTTGGTTAGTGCAGTTGGCCACAAGGACCAAGAGGAAGGTCACTGAATTGGTTAAGTCATGTTCAGTGGACATGAAAGGAATGAGCACTAAGGCTGAATTGAGCATTTTACCTTTAGGATCATACGATTGCTTAATTGGGATGGATTGGTTGGACCAACACCATGCCCTTTTGGACTACCGCAACAAGAGGTTTACGTTCCTGAATGAAGAGGGAAATTAGGTAATAGTCCAAGGAATTTCCAGAGCAGTGGCTGTCAGATAAATCTCAGCCATGCAGCTGAAGAAGTGTTATCGGAAAGGTTGTCAGTTATTTGCAGCCCATGTGGAAGAAGCATCCCGAGATGTAGTCTCGAATCTGGAAGACCACAAAGTACTCAAAGAATTCAAGGATGTATTTCAAGAGGTACCTGGACTACCTCCGAAGAGGGACATTGATTTTTCTATAAATTTGATGCCTCGAGCAACTCCAGTTTCGAAGGCTCCTTATAGAATGAGTATGCCAGAGCTAAAAGAGTTGCAATTGCAGATCGAAGAGATACTAAAGAAGGGATACATTCACCCCAATGTGTCACCATGGGGAGCCCCAGTCCTATTCATGAAGAAGAAAGATGGGACGCTGAGACTGTGCATTGATTTTTGGCAGTTGAATAAGGTCACTGTCAAGAAAAAGTATCCTCTGCCAAGGATCAATGATATTTTTGATCAGTTGAAGGATGCAAAAATATTTTCAAAAATAGATCTCCGATCAGGATATCACCAAGTAAGAATAAAGGATGAGGACATCAGCAAGAACACCTTTAGAACAAGGTACGGTCATTATGAGTTCACGGTGGTGCCGTTTGGACTGTCCAACGTGCCTGTTGTTTTCATGTCCTTAATGAATGGAGTGTTCAGACATTATTTGGACAAGTTTGTCATAGTCTTCCTGGACGATATCTTTGTGTATTCCAAGACAGAGGAAGAACATGAACAACACCTAAGAATGGTGCTGCAGGTGTTGAGAGAACACCAGTTGTAAGCAAAACTGAGCAAGTGCTCATTTTGTCAAAGGCAGATCCATTACTTGGGACATATTATTTCAAAAGAGGGGTTTGTTGTGGATCATGAAAAGGTTGAGGCCATCTAAGAATGGTCAGTGCCAAGGAATGTGGTAGAAGTTAGATCTTTTATGGTTCTGGCAGGCTACTATAGGAGGTTTATAACTGGATTCTCAAAGATAGCTCATTCTATCACTTCCTTGCAAAGTAAGGAGAAGAAGTTCCAGTGGACTGAAGAATGTGAGAGCAACTTCCAGTGATTGTAGCATCTGCTAACCAGTGCCCCAATCCTAAAGATTGCAGATCCAAATAAGGATTACATAGTGTGCATCGATGCGTGTGAGGGACTGGGAGGATTTCTCATCCAAGAGGGATTTGTAGTTTGTTACGAGTCCCAAAAGTTGAAGGAGCATGAGAGGAATTATGCCACTCACGATTTAGAGCTGGCAACAATCGTCCATGCCTTGAGGAAATGGAGACATTACCTCATGGGAAAGAGATTTGAGTTGAGAATAGACCATAATGGTCTGAAGTATTTATTTGATCAGCCGACTTTAAATGCCAGGCAAAATAGATGGCTGGAGTTTCTATGTGAATATGACTTTGATATCAAGCATATCAAAGGGAAAGAAAATAAGGTGGCTAATGCACTCAGCAGAAAAGTGAATGAACTACATGCTACAACCATTAGCATGTACAGGACTAAGATGAAAAGCTACTGATTTGCAGTACATAGCTCTTGAAGAAAAGCTACAATAGCGTGAGAGACCACAGACCAAGGAAAGTTACACCTTGGGAACTGATGGTTTACTTCTGTATAAAAGAAGAGTGTATGTACCCAATGTCTGAGAATTGAAGCTGGAAATTCTAAAGGAGATGCATAACATGGATTATGTTGGACATCCTGGATATCAAAAGACTATGGAAGAAGTCAAAAGCCATTATTTTTGGTTGGGTTTGAAGAAAGAAATTGCGGAATACATCGCCATATGTAAGGAGTGCCAACAGGTTAAGGATGAGCATAGGCACCCAGTAGGGTTGTTGCATCCTTTACCCATTCCTGAGTGTAAATGGGACATGGTGATAATGGATTTTATCACTGAACTACCTAGAACAAGCAAGCAACATGATTCAATCATGGTGGTGGTGGACAAGCTTACTAAAGTTGCTCATTTTATTCCATTGAAAACCACTCACAGGGCAAAAGATGTTATTGATATCTTCTTAAAAGAAGTGGCATGCTTGCATGGAATTCCTAAGACAATTGTGTCTGATAGGGACCCGAAATTCACCTCGAATTTCTGGAAAGGAATATTTAAGGGATTCAGAACGAATATGAATTTTAGTACAACATATCATCCCGAGTCTGATGGATAGATAGAGACAATGAATAGGGTAATAGAAGACATGTTGAGAATGTATGTGATGGATAAACCATCAAGGTGGGAAGACTACCTGCATTTGGTAGAATTCGCCTACAATAATGGGTATCATGCATCATTGAAGATGAGCGCATTCGAAGAACTTTAAGGAAGAAAGTGCAACACTCCAGTGAGCTGGGATAATCCAATTGATAGAGTAGTCGTTGGGCCTAAACTGCTCGAAGAGATAGAAGATCAAATGATAAAAATTAAATGGAATCTGAAAGCTACCCAGGATAGGTAGAAAAGTTACGCTGACAGTAACAAAACCCATAGAGAATTCAAAGTGGGTGACCATATTTTCCGAAAAGTGAAAACTAACAGGAGTTCTCTGAAGTTGGGAAGTTGCGCCAAATTGGCAGAAAGATTTTGTGGGCCATTTGAGATCCTGGAAAGGATTGGGCCAGTTGCATACATGCTTGCATTACCTGCATCTAAGACTGTACATAATGTGTTTTATGTTTCACTGCTCAAGAAATATGTACCTGATGCTAATCATGTTACCGATTGGAATGTGATTCAGGTGGAACCAGAAGGTGTCCTGCAAGTGCATCCTGTGGGCATATTGGACAGGAAAAGAAAACATCTCTAGAATTGAGCCATAGAGCTTGTAAAGGTCTAGTGGACCTGGAACGGTCCTGAGGACGTAACATGGGAGCATGAAGAGGTTATGCGTGCAGAGTACCCACATCTTTTTGAAAATTTTGAAAGGTTTGTAGAGATAGTGTAAGTTGCACTGAGGACAGTGCAAAAATAAAGGGAGGAGGATTGTAGTGTCCTCGAGGTCGAGCCCTGTTGCAAACCATGTTCTGAAAGAAATTTTAATTATGTTTCATAAGCTGGTGAGCCAAGTTTCTTATAAGCTGGTGGCTTATGTGATTGTTAGGACAGATAGCCTAAGGGTTGGAGGCCAAGGGCCTAATTTTGTACCTGTATGTATGCAGCACATTAATAAAATAATAAAACTGCCATGGGTAGACCGACCATGATGAATGAGTGAAGGGGGACTAAGAATCCATAGAGAAGGCAAGGTATTAGGGGCTAGAAGGTGGGAAAGGGGATAAGTGTTGAGCCTAGGGGGCTTAAGCCTTGGGAATAATATTTTAATATTATCCCAAAAAGAACATGTACATTTTGTGTTTTATTTTTATCCTAAGTTCATGGCAAGGGGAGGACATGCAAGGGTGATGCGTGCTGGTGCAACGCATGCAGTTTCATGGGTGACAAGTGTCGACCCTGGTACATGCACATAAAACAGACGAGATGAGCCATGAGGGGGTTCCTCATCTATTCCACTTGACTGTCTGAGTGTGTACGGAGCTCGGAGCAGTACGACCAAACTGAGATCTGCAAGAGACCCTCGTGCTTCCCTCTAAGCTAAAAATCCAGTTTTTGGCTCTGAAAACCCTTGTATATCCTCTGTTCTGAAAGCCGAGAAGCCTATGTTCATTTCTGAAAAGGTCAGATACACCCTCTCCATTCTGAGTTGTGGAACCTGTGTCATTACCTATGTGGATTATTTGTCACACGTTCCTGAGAACCAACCTTGTGAGACCTTGCACCATTGCTAAGCTTGTTTGGGATGCTTGATTCTATATTCCTGGTTGAATATGGTGGCCCTGCAGAGATGGACTGCGTGTGGCTTGTTGTCCAGTGCAGGTTGTAATTGAGCCTGTGTATGACCTCTCTCCAGGTGAGGGAGGTGACTATTGTTGGAAGAGATTTCTTCCAAAGGGTTTCTAGCACCAACTTTGGGCTCTGAGACTTCCTGATCCAGCCTGTTGCTGAGACCCAGAGAGGGAGGTTAGCACCGATGGACTGTGCTTGTGAAGGTGTATACTCCTGGGTGGAACAGGCATGTGGGGAATGAGAGTCTAGTAGTAGTGGGCATAAGATGGCATCTTGAGAAGAATCCTTCCAGATTTTTTGTGTTTTTTTCCTTGTAACCTTAGCCTAGCCTAGGATTCCTTGCCTTGGGGTGGAGCTTAGTCCCAGTTTGAGGGTGACCCATTACTGAGCTGATGAGAAGTGCGGTCTAAGGATGGGAGGTTCGTGGAAGGTCTGCACTTGGTTGGTGGATTCTACCACTGTTAAAAGATAAGTATCTGATTATGCTTATGTTATCATGATTTCTGTTGTGTATATGAATTAATGTTAAATGTTATTAATTGTTAATTATAGCAGAACATCTTATGTTTACTCTTAGTTTAATTGAATCTCTTGATTAAATGCATGTTATTATATAATGCCTGTATGAGTTGTGTACCAAGTGGTATTATAGTATTCTTTTAAGAGAGATTAAGCCTTGGTAACTGAAAGGTGGTGTTACACCCCTAACCATGGCTCTGGAGCTTGATAAAATTCATTTAAGGATAAAGACACGTGTTTCCCTTATGGACTATGTTTAAGAATCAAGACCCATTTCCACTACACAAAACCTATTCATGGCACCCATATCTCGCTCAGATGATAAAGAACGCCAACCATGGCCCTAAGAACCATAGTGTGGGATTAAGACAATTTATTATTTAAGGCATGTTTCTTGCTTTAATTATAGTTCTTCTATTCCTCTATGTAACATACCCAATTCCCTTGCTAGGCCATGTTACTACTAAAATCGACTAACATATGAATCCAAATGAAAAAAATACGTGCAACACGACATACATGCATGCTATTATCATTAATTCATAAAAGAATGAATGAACATGGTTTAAACATGTACAACAACAATAAAATACACACAACATTCATAGATACAAAATACAGATTAAATGTAACATTCAACCATCACATTAAAACCGTAATTGACACAATGATTAAAACAATTATACTTTAAATTTTTTTACACAACCCGCTTTAGAAAAATTACATTGCACCCAACCATAGACTCTCTTTCTTTAGTTCTCTTAATAGCAATTCACCCTTGACCTAGGGCTATGATTCCATAATTATGGAAAAGCACCTATCGGTGTCTACAATCCACTGTAACAACAAAAATTCACTAAAACATAATGACGCAACTCCTACAACAATTTTAATAGCCCAAGTCTCTTCCCCATCAGTTTACACAACCCAAGGGATGATAGTTCCTTCTCTACATTGCAGTACCTTAGACAATTTCCATCCCCTTTAGGGCTCTGACACAAGCCGATTCAAAATCTCTCTACTAGGGTCTCTTGGAAATCCAATTGTAACAAGAGTTCTCACAACAACCTTTACAAAGCCTCTTCACATGATCTCTCACCAGAAATCACTCATAGGCATAACAATTTTATTCTTAGCATAATTATTTCCATCCCCAACTCTTAGGGATAACTAAGGAGATGGTGTCTAGAGGCCCTCACATTGTAGACATAGAGTACTGAGAGATAGATTTACAGGGAGTGTTCACTTGCACATACATAGACCCTCTTCACCACCATTAGGGCTACAAAAAAACTCATTTTCTTATATCAATTACTCACTTTTAAATCGTGGAAATTGACTTATAAGCCTAGATTATTGTTCTACTGGTTATTGGTTATATTTTTAATGGTTTACTTGTTGATTTTTATGGCTGGAACCTCCTCATTACAACGACAAACCTCCTATAACAAGTGCAATTTTCTTTATTTATATATTTCTTTTTTGTGTGTGTGCGCATGTGTACAAGGATAATAATTACATTCGAATCAGAGTCGCCATATTACGACGAACATGGCACATGCAACTGCAACAACAACATAACGATATAAGACACACATTAATCATCTGCAAGCAATGAATGACAATCAATCGACAATAAATAAGACTGACTACCCGCCCATCCTACCCTGCAATCGTTAGGACCTCCAAGACACATAAGCAATGCTCAAGCCCAGGTTCCCATCGATTTGAACCATTTAAGGTCTCAGGGCTGGCGACTGTTCTGAGGAACATGGAGGTGTCTACATCCCGCCCAACACAATCCAGACCAAAACTAAATATGCTAAATCAACAAACAACATTGACAATTGTTGTGTGATAAGGTTCTATGAATCAACACACATCACATGAATTCCACGGGTGCAAGAGAAATTGATTACTAAATCCATCATGAAACGACATAAGTGTGTGCGCAATGAAATCAACTTTATTTTAATTCAAGAGGCAACGTAGTCATATACTTTACTTCAAGGCGCAAAATTTAATCATTCATTAATTCAACTGTAGCTACATACCATGATGCACAATAAGTATCAACTAAATCATGGAGAAAGGAAATCAATTGCATCAGTTTTACCCCCTACAAATTCAGGGTGCATATATTCTATTATAACCATACAATTCCCTCATTCTTCAGCCTCTCTTAAAGGTGCGAGAGTAACCTACTTGTTTTAAGAATGCTAAGAGAATAAACACCTAGTCAACTTGCTTCTCCTTCATTCATGATGTGGTACAATTATCAATAATTCAAGGCACAATAGAATTAAGAGCTACCTAACCGTGACTCCATCAATTCCCCATATTGTTTCATTCTGATGATATTCTTAAAAAGGTGCACAATTTGATCTAAGACAGAAGTTAAGGTAGGTAAGCATATAAATCTAGAGCCGTTTATAAACATACTGAGTCCTTTGATTTATTTTATTTAGTTGTCTTGGTATAAGTCTCAATTGTAAATTCATAGAGGTGTTGTAGTTATACAAAGTTGATCTTTTTATTATAATGGTATGCTGGGAAACCATAAAATTTATATAAAAGTAAACAATTGTACAACAATAAAATTATTCAATTTGTAAACAATAATTTTTATTTTAAAATTAAAATAAAATTATTCAAATTGTAAAACAATAGAAATTATAAAATGGATAATATGATTCAACTACAACAGAACCTTTTAAACGATTTCTAACTGTTACCCCAATTAATTGTATGGTAACATACACCCCCTCTTGGTCTAAACTTCATCTTGAAGTTTCTCAGTATAAATGATGAAATAAGTGTATCACAGTAACATATGTCTATCTATCAAACAAAAATGGAAACTGCGGTCGCATATCATATGCATTCTCCCAGGTCGTCGAGTGTGGACTATAATTGTCCCACTGGACTTTGACCTGATCCACCATTTGACATCATAGTTGTCGAACGTGACGATCTAATATGCGGACCAATTCAGCCATGAGTGCTCCCTCATCCAATACCTGCAAGGAACTCATGTCAATAACATGTGTAGGACTGCTAATATAATGTCTCGAAATAGATACATGAAAAACATCGTGCATACGTCTTAAAGAATCATGAAGGCTAGTCGATAGGCCACGAGCCCCTTTTTATCCACAATGTCTAAGGGTCCCACGAACTTAGGACAGAGTTTAGCTCCCCTTCCAAACTTGATCGAACTCTTATGCAGTTTAACCTACAAGAAGACTCGATCGCCGACCTCATAACTATGGTTGACTCAGTGCATATCGACATAACTCTTCTATCCATACTGCGCTTCTTTAACCCTTTGTCTTATGGTTTGCATTTTCTGTTCCATTTCTTGGATCGCTTCTAGTCCCAACAGGACCCTATCCTCAAGCCGATCAAAACTCAAGGGTGTCCGACACGATCACCCGTAAAGAAACTCAAAAGGTGCCATCTTAATGGTGCTCTACTAACTTTTGTTGTAATCAAACTCCACTAGTGGCAAGAATTCTTCCCAATGCTTTTGTTGGTCCATCACGTACATGTGCAACATGTCCTTCAAGGTTTGGTTCATTCATTCAGTTTGTCTGTCATTCTCTGGGTGATACACAGTACTAAAGTTAAGTTGGGTTCCCAAGGCCTCTTGGAAGCTAGTCCAAAATCGTCCTGTAAACACCAATCCTCGATCGAATATAATATTCTTAGCCATGCCATGCAGCCTCATAATCTCACTGATGAAAAATATAGCTATGTCAGGTGCCTGATATGTCGTATGCACAGGAATAAAGTGAGCACTCTTCGTTAGAATTTCTACTACTACGAAGATTGAGTCATGTCTGCTCACCGTCAGTAGCAATCCGACAATAAAATCCATCGAAATAACTTCCCATTTCGATTCTGGAATGAGATGTGGTTCTATTAATCCTGCTGGGTGTCTATGTTCAGCCTTTACTTGTTGACACTCTAGACATCTGGCCGCATATTTGACTATGTCAGCATTCATTCCCCTCCAGAAGAATAAGGGTTTAAGGTCTACCCTCATCTTTGTGACTCCTTGATGAGCCATGTAAACTGCTCTATGAGCCTCGCTCAGGATCAACATCCTCAATTCGTCATTTGGTGGCACGTAAATCCGACCTTTAAACCTCAATAAACCATCGCCATCAAATGAAAATCCCTCAAATCATGGTACCTTGATTGTGTTTTGTCCGATAAAACCCCCAACCTCTTTGTACCAGTCATCATCATGCTATAAAGTTAGAATTTTTTCACGTAGATTCATCTGAAGATGCAACACTGAAAAGATGCATGGTCTCCAACTCAATGCATCCGCCACTCGGTTCACTGTTCCTTTTATGTATGTAATCTTGAAGTCATACTCACTAAGCAATTCCGAGCAACGTCATTGTCACGCGTTTAGGTCGCTTTGCGTAAAAATGTGTTGTAGTCCACAATGATCAATCTTTAGTTCAAATTTTCGTCCAACAAGGTAGTGTCTCCAAACCTTCAAGGCATATATGATGGCTAATAACTCCAAATAATGCATCGCATAGTTCTCCTCATGCCTTCTCAGTTTCCTCGAAATGTAAGCAATCACTCGTCTATCTTCCATCAAGACTCCACCTAAACCTTCCTTGGATGCATCACTGCATACCAAGAATTCCACGTCCATGTCGAGGACCTTTAGTATCAATGTTGTTGTCAACAACTCCTTAAGCCTTCGAAATGATTCCGCGCATTTCTTGGTCCAAAAAAACTTCTTGTTTTTCTTCTGCAATTCCTTGATCAGATTTGCTATCTTCAAAAATCCCTCAACAAACCGTCGATAGTATCCTGCTAAACCCATAAAGCTATGCACTTCCATGACATTTTTCGGAGTAGGCCATTCCATAATAGCCTCGACCTTGGCTGGATCCACGACGATGCCTTCGCTGGAGATGACATGCCCTAAGTATTGAATCCTCAATTGATAAAAAGAGCATTTGGACAATTTCCCATACAAATTGTTCTCTCACAGACACTGTTGTACCAAGCGCAAGTGTTCGTCATGCTCCTCTATTGTACGAGAGTAAATCAAAATATCATCAATGAACACTTGGACAAACTTTTCCAAGTACTCACAGAACACCCCATTCATCAAACTCATAAATACCCATGGGGTGTTTGTCATTCCAAATGGTAAAATAGTAAAATCGTAATGTCCAAACCTCGTCTTAAAGGCGGTCTTATGGACCTCATCCTCCTTGATCCGCAACTGGTAATACCATGATCGCAAATCGATATTGGAGAACATCGTCACACCCTTCATTTGATCGAACAGATCATCAATTATCGGCAATGGATACTAATTCTTGATCGTAGCCTTGTTCAGTTGACGGTAGTCAATGCAAATACTCCATGATCCATCCTTTTTTTGTATGAAAATAACAGGTGCACCCCATGATGACACACTAGGACGTATCAGTCCCAGGTCCAACAACTCCTTCAGTTGCATTTTCAGCTCTTGTAACTCCAGGGTCGACATTCGATAAGGCGTTCTTGCTATCGGTTCAGTTCGTGGTTTCAGGTCTATGGTAAACTCCAGCTCCCTCTCCGGTAGCATCCCAGGTAGCTCCTCTGTAAATATGTCTGCAAACTCCTTCACCATCGGAAGGTGTTCTAGACCTTCTGCTACTCCCTTCTCGTTTAATGCAAGGATCGCATAAAGCTTGCACCCCTTGCACATACTCTTCCGTAGCTGTAAGAAAGAGATGAACCTTCGAGAAACTCCCTGGTTCCAGCCTACAATCACATGTCTCTGTCCCTCGTAATCGACCAAGCTCAACAATTTTGTCTTACAATTGAGTATCGCCTCATGTGATTCCAACCAATCCATACCAATCACGATATCATAAGATCCTAATATCGTGACGTACAAGTTGGCCCTGGTGACAAACTCTCCCAGGTTAAGGGCACAGCCTGTAACCTTTCCCCTAACCTTTTTTTTTATCTCTCGAGGCCATCTCTATGAATCTGAACTCATCCTATTCAACTACCTTTACCTTAATGCTTTTTAGCACTGCACCATAAATGAAACTCTCTGTAGCACCGAGATCTATCAAAATACTAAGGGTATGGTCAGCGGCAGTACCTATCATCTCGAGCACAGTTGATTGATGCTCTGCCTGGCAATTATTCACTAATTCATGAATTCGATGAGCCTTGCCCATATCTCCCATGGTAGTGGGTCCGACTAATGTGGACTCTGTGGTCCTCTCCACAGGACAGTCACACTGGTAGTGTGTCTCCCCACACGTCCAACACCCCTTCTTCGGCCCAGTAGTCCTAATACCTGAAGTAGAAGATGATGGCCCACCAGCCTAGAACCCTGGTATGTTTTGTTGAATAGGCCTAAACTGTTGTTGTTGCGGGTGATGTTGTTGTTGATGCTGTGGTCCTCGATAAGGTGCTCACTGCTGAGGTGCTGGTCGTCGGGGTGTAGTGAAAGTGGATCCCCTATGGAAGCCACGATATCCCAGTGTATGTCTCGCTGATGTTTGGTGCTGTTGTGTTCCAGATGAAACTTGCCCTGCTGGTCTCGCTGGAGTCCTGGTCTGACCCCCATTGATAAGCTACTCCTTTACTATGAGGGCCTTTTGGACAACATTATGCAAGGTTTGAGGCATCAAAATCCTAACCTTTGCACATAGGATGCCATGAAGGATGAATCCAAACCTGTTGACCTTAAGTTTCTCAGTGTTAAGGTGCGGAGCATACTAGAGAAGCTCCATAAAATGGGCCTCGTACTCAGGCACCATACGACCTCCCTGTCCTAAGGCGTTGAACTCATTGAGCTTATTCTCAATGAATTCCTTTGAAAGGTACCTCTCTCAGAACCGTTTCTCGAACAGTTCCCATGACACGTCTTCAACTACCATGTTTAGCTATGGTAGGAGTGTCTTCCACCATAGAAGAGCGCTCCCCTTCAGTTAAAAGACCGTCATGCGGACCTTCATGTTGGAGGTATAATCGCGAAGTGCGAAGCACATCATCATGTTCTCCAACCATGCCTCAGCGGCTGCGCCATCCGGGGCACCAAAGAACTTGGGAAATTTGACCTTCTCGAGTTCACGGTGAATGCTACCAGTACCGATCGGAGTGTGCGGTGGAACCTCAGTGGGTGCCAGTGCTCTGGCCTCATCTCTGTCCAAATGACTGATTAGTGCCTCGGACATGCACTAAAAGGATCTCATCATTCAGACTACATCACCAACTGCTATCTTCTCCTATCCGAGAACCTGCTCGTCTCCCTGGGGGTTAGACCCCTCAAGCGTGGATGCTACTGGGGGAATCGTGCCTCCTCCCCTAGCACCTTGTCGTCTGCCTCCGTGACATCCTCTAACTATGATTACCTGCACACACACAATAAACTCAATTAGAAACAATATAATCCAATCATGTCAACAAAATCTGTAGCGATCCCAAGTCGTGGGTTTAACCCGCTCTGATACCATATGTAATGAACCTCCTTGTTACGACAAAAAACCTCTTATAACAAGTGCAATTTTTTAATTTAATTTTATTTTTTGTGTGTGTACATGTGTATAAGGAAAATAATTACATTCGATTAAGAGTCGCCATACAATGAGGAACATGGCGCATGCAACTGCAACAACAACATAACGATCTAAGATGCATATTAATCATCTGCAAACAATGAACGACAATCAACCGAAAATAAATAAGACTGACTAATGACCCATCCTACCTTGCAATGGTTAGGACCTCCAAGATACATAAGCAATGCTCAAGCCCAGGTTCCCATCGATTTTAACCATTTAAGCTCTCAGGGCTGGTGACTTTTCTAAGGAACATGGAGGTGTCTACATCCCACCTGGCACAATTCAGACCAAAACTAAATATGCTAAATCAACAAACAACAATGACAATTGCAGTGCGATAAGGTTCTATGAATCAACACACATCACATGAATTCCACAGGTGCAAGAGAAATTGATTACTAAATCCATCATGAAACGACATAAGTGTGTGCGCAATGAAATGAACTTTATTTTAATTCAAGAGGCAAGGTAGTCATCTACTTTACTTCAAGGCACGAAATTTAATCATTCATTAATTCAACTGTATCTACATACCATGATGCACAATAAGTATCAACTAAATCATGGAGTAAGGAAATCAATTACATCAGTTTCACCCCCTACAAATTTAGGGTGCATATATTCTATTATAACCATAAAATTCGCTCATTCTTTAGCCTCTCTTAAAGGCGCGAGAGTAACCCGCTTGTTTTAAGAATGCTAAGAGAATAAACACCTAGTCATCCTGCTTCTCCTTCATTCATGATGTGGTACAATTATCAATAATTCAAGGGGCAATGAAATTAAGAGCTACCTAACCGTGACTCCATCAATTCCCCATATTGTTTCATTTTGATGATATTCTTAAAAAGGTGCACAATTTGATCTAAGATAGAAGTTAAGGTAGGTAAGCATATAAATCTAGACCCGTTTCTAAACATAC
>ML814837.1:32841-46708 GCA_009831015.1 Picea engelmannii | reverse complement strand
TTCATGCACATTATATTTTCAAAACAATGCATACTAACAGTACAAGTCATTTCATTCATTCAAGGGTACAAAGAAAAAAGGAAATATCATTCTTTACGTATGCATCTTTTCAACATACCAAATTTTTCTAAATGCAATTCAAATATCAAATGACTTTAATCAATGTGCCAATATTCATGGCCACATTCATACCCAACGTACCCTTTATATTGGGTTCAAGTTTGCCATGATTATGATCAACACTTTATCATGGTGTTTTGGAGCTCAACCGACCTCTCGACTTCAATTATATATATGCCTGAAATAATAAAATTATTTCAGAAGGAATTCTTGCCCAATCCCTTAATACCTTATGATTTATAGGCATGAACACTTTTATACACGTTCTGTGTAACATCCCGCTCTGGCGCACTTACCAAACTTATTCTTTGAGGACACTTGCTCGCAAGTGATATGGATTTTTATGATAATAAAACCTTTTCCTTCATTATGATGCGTTAAGTTATATGACATGATGTTTTACTACTTTGATGTAGACAGGTGCTGCTGACTCAGTTTCATTGAGTGTGCAGGGTTTCAAACCTTGAGGATGCAGAGGCATCGGTGGAACTCCCTTGGACTCCGGATTGAGTCAGGGAGTGGGCTATTTGGGTCGTTTCATTTATGGTGATATTGTTTTTTTTTGATGATATGATATTGATTTTATGATATGTGGTTGACATGATCTGACATGATGGTTGATGATGCAGGCTGGCGATAGCTTGCCGACCAATACTCACATATGGAGTAAAGGGGTCACACATGATTTCCAGAGAGATTGAGGGAGAGGTGTGGACAACAGCCCTACCACAACCTACTAGCACTCCCAACGTGGCTCGAACTATAGGTTAATGATTACCTAGTTCGAGAGGATCCACGATTTCGTGAGGGCATACTGAGACAGTCACTCACGATGATTCTAAGGGGCACGCAATAAGGTGGGGGCCTTATTCCTTAGAGCCCTTAGTCTCCCACAAGTTCACCTGGTGGAGCGTTGACTCCAGGGGTTATAGATGTCTACCAATCTGTCAAGTCAGCGAGTGGCACCCTTGGAGAATGTGGTGCATCCTGAAGGGCACGTCGCGCAACAGAAGCAAACGAGGCGAGTGGCACCCTTGGAGCATGTAGTGCGTCCTGAAGGGCATGTTGCATGGATGATGATGATGAGACAACCTAGATGACCCTAAGACCTTAACACTTGATAAAATTCTTAAAACGACTCCCCTAATTAAATTGTCGCCTTGTTCAAATCAAAACCTAAATTAAAACATCTCTAAGATAAATTTGACAAGCCCTAAGAAAGGATTCTACAAAAATAAACCTAGGGCGTAAACTAAAACCCTCCTAGGTGTTAATTAAAGTCTTCTTAAAAGTAAAGGGGGTAAAGTAACGAGGGAATTAAATTATGTAAAACCCATGGCTTTTAAATGATAAAGAAGAAATAAAATTTATTAAAGTGTGGGAGTATAAAAGCTAGGAATTTAAAAATATATTGAAAAGATTAAAAACCGCATTTATCTTTTGGTTTCAAAAATAAAAATAACAAGAGAGAATTAAATAATAGAATTAAAGATACTAGAAATAAAGGAAACTTAATAATGGAAAGTAGGGGACATAGGGTAAAAAGAAGAAAGGAATCAACATCTAGGAGTTACTAAAAATCAGCAACTTCGTTTTAGGAAAGTTATTAAAAGCATGAGAGGGGATCTAGGAACCCTAGGAGTAATTTAAGGAGCAATTTGTGGGAAAGTGAGGGAATTGAGTCTTTTAATAATTAAAAATAAATTAATTTTTGGAGAACCATAGGGATGAGCGACACTTGGACGGCAGAGAATGTTTTGAGGTTTGTCATTAAAAATTAATTAATTAATGATTTAGGAAAGTAGGTGGGTTTCAAATTCTATAAAGAAGGGGAAAGGAAGGAAGAAAGGGGGAACGGTTAGCGTAACGTACGCTGCCGAATTGTGGCTTGACAGATTGCTTGTGAGGAGTTGGGTTTATCTCAGCTGTGTTGGAGTGGTAGCTCAGCCGTGGAGGCGAGCTGAGAAGCTAGTCTTGTCTCTGGTTCTTGTGTGGCCCCTTTGCGGCTCGGGGGGCTAAGGGGGAAGCAGAGTACCCGTAGCGTTTGGTTGGGAGGTACCGGTGAGATTTCTACGGTTGGAAAGTGGGACGCGACACAGAGCGCGGGACATGGCACGGAGTGCGGGACGTCTTCCAACACGGGCGTAAGGCAACGGTATGATTTTGATTGGTGAAGTAGGAAGCATTTTGATATTCAGCAAATTTACTGTCATTAATGATGATATTGTGAGATCGTTATGGCATTTTTATATTCGACATTTTCGTTTAGCAATGTTATTGTGAGATTGGTTCGGCAATTGGTCCTTATATCACTGTACTAGAAAAGATTTTATTGTGCGCGTTTTCTGTTGTGGGATTTTGGGCGTTTCTAGCAAACTGTTGTGGGGCGCCTTTGCATGCGGTAATCTCAGTTTTTTTTCCACTGTCTTGGCATATGTTGTAATGGTCGTTTTCCACTGTTATGGGGCGTGTTTGTTTATTGTTATGATTGGGTGCCTCCACTTCTGTTGATATATTAAGTTCCATGCGCGTTTTACCGTTTGTATGGGTGTTTTGTTTTTTTTGTACAGGGAGAGTGTTTTCACAGCGTGGACTTAGATTTTGGGGGCATTCAGTTATGCGTTGGGATTTTATTTTTTTACAGTGGGCAGTCTTTAGATGGGACGTTCCATACAGTGCGTTTTTCGTTTTGGTTTTGGGCGATTGAACTGAAAATTACAGGCTTAACAATCTGCATTTTTTTTTTAATGAATTGGGCGTTTTTAATGTTTAGTTGTCCGCGTCTTACTGGATTCTAAATGGGGCTTTTTTTTATCTGCATTTTCAATGGTTAATGTTCAGCGTCTTGTTGCATGTCTTGGGCGTTATTTTTGGCATTTATTGCGAGACTGTTGAATGAGGTAATTGCCCAGCTATTCGTTGGTCTTCTCCTCATAGTTTCCAGGCGTCAGTTTTAATCATGCGTTGTAAATTATAGTTTAATCACACAGTTAAACTGATAGTTAAATGATAGTTAAATGATAATTCCCGGTTGTAAACGATAGTTAAATTACACGATTAAACTGATAGTTAAATGATAGTTAAATGATAATTCCAGGTTGTAAATGATAGTTAAATTACACAGTGACACTGATAGTTAAAATGATAGTTAAATGATATATCAGAATTTCCGGGTTGTACGTGATAGTTTAAATGGTATAGTTTAACTGATAGTTCAAAGGATAGTTTAAATGCTATATCAGATTTCCAGGTTTTATGCGATAGTTTAAATGACAATTTAATTTACATATATATCATGTCAATGTAAATGTAACCAATGTCGAATATCACGGTGCGCATACAGGTATTGCATTGATTAAACGATTGATTGATGACCAGCGTAAGTGCAGTTTAAGGCCAACTGGATAGAGTTACTAATGAATACAAAACTCCAAGTAACCCATTAAACTAATGAATAGAAACTCCACAATAAAAATATGCAATTTCATGTGTTGCGAGTTACATAATTTCAAATATCTATTTTAAACAAATTATTAATCATTTTATATTCCAATGATAACTTTATCCTATTCGTTCACACATGCCCAACGGTTAAAAGAAAAATACACGACATTGGGGAAACTGATTTGGGATATAAGGGAATTAATTTTATTTATGTACAGTTTAAGGCTAGTTGGACAGGGTTGCATTTTTAAATATAGAAGTAGAGTGCATTTATAACAGTTGGAAGAAGATTGCTTTAAAAATTATAAGTTCACCGTACCTTATCCTGAATTAAATGCATTGAGATTGCTTGTTCATGTGATTAACCCAATAGAAGTTTATTTACACTATGCATTTGCTTAATGATGTATTCAATATAATAAGAATTTCTTTAAACATTCAATAAAGTAGGAATTGTTTATATCTTCAAATCAAGAAGGAACTCCTTGGTACTAGTTAGTGGCTGCACCTTATGGGGGTAAAGCAATCTTAAATTATTATACCATATAGTGGCCTCCTTAATTAATTATTATCCTTAATTATTGTGATCTGAAACATTGATAGTTGTCATATTCAATATTGCCTCTTTAACCTTTGTCATTTTTACCTTTTTTTTATTTAGATTGCCATTTTAGGTTATGATGTATGTTATTATCTTCAATTGATAATACCTATAATTATGAGGTCATATTTAGTGCATTCATATGGGACCTTAGTGAATGATTTTATCTTAGTGACCTTAGTGAAGGTCATTATGAATTTAGTGGTTGTAGCATATAAGAGGTATGATAACTGTAAAATCATGGTCCGGATTGTGACGCAAATGATAGATAGTTAATGTTTCATGACAGTGATATGGTGATTTTTAATTATTGATTAATAACATGTGTGGTGCGATAACCTAGAATTACGCACCTTAATTTACCCCAGTTAGTATATTAGGGTGGTTTCTCTTTTAGATAATGTTGAACTTGGGTGTTCATTGTTAGAATCCTTGTCGCGCACCTTCCGTAAGGGGCACAATCGTACTTCTTAATTGTGTCGTACTTGATTATATTCAGTTGGTTTCTTGATCGGATGTCGGGCGGGATATAGTCACCCCCAGGTAGCCTCAGGAGTCAAGACTGTGTGTGTGATTCTTCTATATTAGGAATCCAGTGCCGTATCAAGAGTCTCGGGCCCTTTAAAGGCAGGGTTCCACTCTTGCGACACTCCTGACAGAAATAGTAACCCTAACACCTTGGACTCTTCCCTCTGTGTTCTTACTGTGCGCCCCCCGAATGTCTTATTGTTGTGTTGTGTGCCTTGTGCCTATGGTCGTATTGTTGCAGTTGCTCGTGGCGCGCCTTCAGTTCTGCCTTGTCATGGTTGAGTCTTGTTGGTTGTCCAGGGCATCGTACAGTTAGGTGTTTGTTACTTCTACACGCACGCACACACTTAAAGAAAAAAAAAAAAAATCACCTGTCACTAGAATGGTTGTCGTAACGAGGTTGTTCGTTACATATGGTATCAGAGCGGGTTCAACCTGCGACTTGGGATTCGATACGGCTTCTGTTGACATGATAGTATTTGATTGTTCTGTTATTGATTGAGTTGATTGTGTGTGCGCAGGTAATCATGGTTAGAGGACGTCGCGGAGGAAGACGACGAGGTGCTAGGGGAGGAGGCACGACGCCTCCCACAGCATCCACGCCGGAGGAGTCTAACCCCCAGGGAGGACAACAGGTCCTTGGCCAGGAGCAGATCGCAGTTGTCGATGTTGTGGTGATGATGAGGTGTTTCCAGTGCATGTTAGAGGCGTTGATCAGCAGATTGGATAGAGAGGAGGTCAGGGTGCTGGCACCTGCTGAGGTTCCGCTGCGCGCACCGGCCGTTACAGGTAGCATTCACTATGAACTCGAGAAGGTGAAATTTCTTGAGTTCTTTGGTGCCCCGGACGGCGCAGCCCCTGAGGCATGGTTGGAGAATATGGCGATGTGCTTCGTACTTTGCGATTATACCTCTAACATGAAGGTATGCATGGTTGTCTTTCAACTGAAGGGGAGCACTCTTCTATGGTGGAAGACGCTCCTACCGCAGCTAAACATGGCCGTCGAAGAAGTGTCATGGGAACTGTTCGAGGAACGGTTCCAGGAGAGGTATCTTTCAGAGGAATTCATTGAGTGTCATCTCAATGAGTTCAACGCATTATGATAGGGAGGTCGTACAGTGCCCGAGTACGAGGCACGTTTTATGGAGCTGCTCCGGTATGCTCCGCATATGAACACTGAGAAGCTTAAGGTCAACAGGTTCATGTTTGGCCTTAACGGTAGCCTGCGTGCAAAGGTTAGGATTTTGATGCCTCAAACCTTGCACAACGCTGTCCAAAAGGCCCTCATAGTAGAGGAGGAGCTTATCAGTGGGGGTCATACCAGGACTCCAGCGAGTCCTGTAGGGTAGGGTTCATCTGGTACGCCGCAGCAGCAGATGCCAGCAAGACACACGCCGGGGTATCGTGGCTTCTAGAGGGGATCCACTTTTGCTGCACCGCGATGACCGCTGCCTCAGCAGCGGACACCTTACTGAGGACCACAGCAGCAGCAACAGTGTCGCCCGCAGCAGCAGCAGTTTAGGCCTGATCAGCAGAACAGACTAGGGTTTCAGGCCGGTGGGCAGTCATCTTCTACTTTGGGTACCAGGACTACTGGGCCGAAGAAAGAGTGTTGGACATGTGGGGAGCCACACTACCAGTGCGATTGTCCTGTGGAGAGGACCAGGGCGTTCGGATCAGCCGGACCCACTACAGTGGGAGATATGGGCCAGGCTCATCGGATTCATGCAGCGGTGAATAACCGCCAGGCAGGGCACCAGTCGACAGTGCTTGAGACGACAGGTATTGTCGCTGACCAGACCCTTAGTATTTTGATAGACCCAGGTGCTACTGAGAGTTTCATTTCTGGTGCAGCGCTAAAAAGAATTAAGGGAAAGGAAGTCGAACAGGATGAGTTTAGCTTTGTAGAGATGGCTTCTGGAGCCAGACAGAAGGTTGGAGGAAAGGTTACGGGTTGTGCCCTTAACCTGGGAGAGTTCGCCACAAGGGTCAACTTGTACGTCACGATCTTAGGGTCTTATGACGTTGTGATCGACATGGATTGGTTGGAATCGCATGAAGCGATACTCAACTGTAAGACGAAACGGTTGATCTTAGTCGATGATGAAGGGAAAAGACGTGTGATAGTAGGACAGAACCAGGGAGTATCCCTGAGGTTCATCTCTTCCTTACAGTTACGGAAGAGTATGTGCAAGGGGTGCAAGCTTTATGCGATCCTTGCGCGAAACGAAAAGGGAGTAGCAAAAGGTCTAGAACACCTTCCGGTGGTGAAGGAGTTTGCGGACGTATTTCCAGAGGAGTTGCTTGGGATGCCGCTAGAAAGAGAATTGGAGTTTCCCATAGACCTGAAACCAGGGACTAAACCGATAGCGAGAACGCCTTATCGGATGTCGACCCCGGAGTTGCAAGAATTAAAAATTCAACTGAAGGAGTTGTTGGACTTGGGACTGATACGTCCTAGTGTGTCACCGTGGGGTGCACCCATTATTTTCATTCAGAAGAAGGATGGATCGTGGAGGATATGCATTGACTATCGTCAACTGAACAAGGCTACGATCAAGAATCAATACCCCTTAGCAAGAATTGACGATCTGTTTGATCAGATGAAGGGTGTGACGGTGTTCTCTAAGATCAATTTGCGATCATGGTATCACCAGTTACGGATCAAGGAGGATGAAATCCCTAAGACCGCTTTTAAGACAAGATTTGGACATTACGAATTTATTGTTTTACCTTTTGAACTGACAAACGCCCCATGGGTATTCATGAGTTTGATGAACGGGGTGTTCCGCGAGTACTTGGACAAGTTCATCCAAGTATTCATTAATGATATTTTGATCTACTCTCGGATGATGGAGGAGCATGATGAGCACTTGCGCTTGGTACTACAGTGTTTACGAGAACACAAACTATATGAGAAGCTGTCCAAATGCTTTTTTTATCAATCGAGGATTCACTACTTAGGGCATGTCATCTCCGGTGAAGGTATCGCCATGGATGCAGCCAAGGTTGAGGCTATTATGGAATGGCCTCCGCCGACAAATGTCACAGAAGTGCGCAGTTTTATGGGTTTAACAGGATACTATCGACGGTTTGTCGAAGGATTTTCAAGGATAGCAAATCCGATCACGGAATTGCAGAAGAAAAACAAGAAGCTTGTTTGGACAAAGAAATGCGCAGAAGCGTTTAGGAGGCTTAAAGAGTTGTTGACAATAGCGCCGATACTAAAGGTCCCTGGCATGGACGCTGACTTCTTGGTATGCACTGACGCATCCAAGGAAGGTTTAGGCGGAGTCTTGATGCAGGATGGACGAGTGATTGCTTACATTTCGAGGAAGCTAAGAAGACATGAGGAAAACTATGGGATGCATGATTTGGAGTTATTAGACATCGTATATGCCTTAAAGGTATGGAGACACTATCTGGTTGGATGAAAATTTGAATTAAGGACTGATCATTGTGGATTACAACACATTTTTACGCAAAGCGACCTGAACTCGCGACAACGACGTTGGTCGGAATTGCTTAGCGAGTACGACTTCGATATTACTTACATAAAGGGAATAGTGAACTGAGTGGTAGATGCTTTGAGTCGAAGGCCATGCATCTTTTCGGTGTTGCCTCTTCAAACAAATCTATGTGAGAAGATTCTCACTTTACAGCGTGACGATGACTGGTGCCAAGAAGTCAAGGATTTTATCGGACAAAACACTATGATGGTACCATGATATGAGGGATTTACTTTTGACAGCGATGGGTTATTGAGGTTTAGAGGTCGGATTTACGTACCGCCAAACGACGAGTTGAGGATGTTGATCCTGAGCGAGGCTCATAGAGCCGTTTACATGGCTCACCCAGGAGTCACAAAGATGAGGGCAGACCTTAAGCCCTTATTCTTCTGGAAAGGAATGAAGGCCGACATAGTCAACTTTGTGGCTAGATGTCTAGAGTGTCAGCAGGTAAAGGCTGAACATCGACACCCGACAGGATTACTTCAACCACATGCTATTCCGGAATCGAAATGGGAAGTCATTTCGATGGATTTTATTGTTGGATTGCCCCTGACGGCAAGGAGACACGACTCAATTTTTGTGGTGGTAAACACTCTGACAAAGAGTTCTCACTTTATTCCTATGCGTACGACGTATCAGGCACCGTACATAGCGAGAGTTTTCATCGGTGAGATTGTGAGGCTGCATGGCGTGCCTAAGAAGATTATATCCGATCGAGGATCGGTGTCTACTAGACGATTTTGGACGAGTTTCCAAGAGGCCTTGGGAACCCAACTCAATTTTAGTACTGCGTATCACCCAGAGACTGACGGACAAACAGAACGTATGAACCAAACCTTGGAAGACATGTTGTGCATGTACGTGATGGACCAAAAAAAGTGTTTGGAGGAATTCTTGCCTCTCGTAGAGTTCGCTTACAACAACAGTTACCAGAGCACCATTAAGATGGCGCCTTTTGAGTTTCTTTATGGGAGACCGTGTCGGACGCCCTTGAGTTGGGATCGGCTTGAGGATAGTGTCCTGGTGGGACCAGAAGCGATTCAAGAAATGGAAGATCAGATGAAAACCATAAGACAAAGGATAAAGGAAGCACAGGATCGACAGAAGAGTTATGTCAATGCGCACCGAGTCGACCGTAGTTATGAGGTCGGCGATCGAGTCTTCTTGAAGGTTAAACCGCATAAGAGTTCAATCAAGTTTGGAAAGGGATCTAAACTCTCTCCTAGGTTCGTGGGATCCTTCAATATTGTGGAGAGAAAGGGGCCCGTGGCCTATCGATTAGCCTTGCCTGATTCTTTGAGGCGTATGCACGATGTTTTTCATGTATCTGTTTTGAGACATTATANGTCGAACGGTAGATCAGGTCAAGGTCCAGTGGGACAATTATAGTTTGCACTCGGCAACCTGGGAGGACGCATATGATATGCGCCAGCAGTTTCCATTTTTGTTTGATAGATAGACTTATGATACTATGGTACTTATGATATTATGGTACTTTTGTGTTGGCATTTATACTAAGAAACTTCGGGACGAAGTTTAGACCAAGAGGGGGTGTATGTAACATCCTTCTCTGGCGCACTTACCAAACTTATTCTTTGAGGACACTTGCTCGCAAGTGATCTGGATTTTTATGATAATAAAACTTTTTCCTTCATTATGATGCGTTAAGTTATATGACATGATGTTTTACTACTTTGATGTAGATAGGTGTTGCTGACTCAGTTTCATTGAGTGTGCAGGGTTTCGGACCTTGAGGATGCAGAGGCATCGGTGGAACTCCCTTGGACTCCGGATTGAGTCAGGGAGTGGGCTATTTGGGTCGTTTCATTTATGGTGATATTCTTTTGTTTTGATGATATGCTATTGATTTTATGATATCTGGTTGACATGATCTGACATGATGGTCGATGATGCAAGCTGACGATAGCTTGCTGAACAAGACTCACATATGGAGTAAAGGGGCCACACATGATTTCCAGAGAGATTGAGGGAGAGGTGTGGATAGTAGCCCTGCCACAGCCTACTAGCACTCCCGTCGTGACTCGAACTGTAGGTTAACGATTACCTAGTTCGAGAGGATCCACGATGCCATGAGGGAAGACTGAGACAGTCGCTCATGATGATTCTAAGGGGCGCACAATAAGGTGGGGGCCTTATTCCTTAGAGCCCTTAGTCTCCCACAAGTTCACCTAGTGGAGTGTTGAATCCAGGGGTTATAGATGTCTACCAATCTGTCAAGTCAGCGAGTGGCACCCTTGGAGTACGTGGTGCATCTTGAAGGGCACGTCGCACAATAGAAGCAAACGAGGCGAGTGGCACCCTTGGAGCACGTAGTGCATCCTGAAGAGAACGTCGCATGGATGATGATGATGAGACAACCTAGATGACCCTAAGACCTTAACGCCTGATAAAATTCTTAAAATGACTCCCCTAATTAAATTGTCGCCATGTTCAAATCAAAACCTAAATTAAAACATCTCTAAGATAAATTTGACAAGCCCTAAGAAAGGATTATACAAAAATAAACCTAGGGCGTAAACTAAAACCCTCCTAGGTGTTAATTAAAGTCTTCTTAAAAGTAAAGGGGGTAAAGTAATGAGGGAATTAAATTATGTAAAACCCATGGCTTTTAAATGATAAAGAAGAAATAAAATTTATTAAAGTGTGGGAGTATAAAAGCTAGGAATTTAAAAATATATTGAAAAGATTAAAAACCGCATTTATCTTTTGGGTTCAAAAATAAAAATAACAAGAGAGAATTAAATAATAGAATTAAAGATACTAGAAATAAAGGAAACTTAATAATGGAAAGTAGGGGACATAGGGTAAAAAGAAGAAAGGAATCAACATCTAGGAGTTACTAAAAATCAGCAACTTCATTTTAGGAAAGTTATTAAAAGCATGAGAGGGGATCTAGGAACCCTAGGAGTAATTTAAGGAGCGATTTGTGGGGGAGTGAGGGAATTGAGTCTTTTAATAATTAAAAAGAAATTAATTTTTGGAGAACCATAGGGATGAGCGACACTTGGACGACAGAGAATGTTTTGAGGTTTGTCATTAAAAATTAATTAATTAATGATTTAGGAAAGTAGGTGGGTTTCAAATTCTATAAAAGAAGGGGAAAGGAAGGAAGAAAGGGGGAACGGTTAGCGTAACGTAGGCTGCCGAATTGTGGCTTGACGGATTGCTTGTGAGGAGTTGGGTTTATCTCAGCTGTTTTGGAGTGGTAGCTCAGCCGTGGAGGCAAGCTGAGAAGCTAGTCTTGTCTCTGGTTCTTGTGTGGCCCCTTTGCAGCTCGGGGGGCTAAGGGGGAAGCAGAGTACCCCTAGCGTTTGGCTGGGAGGTACCGGTGAGATTTCTATGGTCGGCGAGCGGGACGCGGCACGGAGCACGAGACGCGGCACGGAGCGCGGGACGTCTTCCAACGCGGGCGTAAGGCAACAGTATGATTTTGATTGGTGAAGTAGGAAGCATTTTGATATTCGACAAATTTACTGTCATTAATGATGATATTGTGAGATCGTTCTGGGATTTTTATATTCGGCAATTTCGTTTAGCAATGTTATTGTGAGATTGGTTCGGCAATTGGTCCTTATATCACTGTACTGGAAAAGATTTTATTGTGCTCATTTTCTGTTGCAGGATTTTGGGCGTTTCTAGCAAACTGTTGTGGGGTGCCTTTGCATGCGTTAATCTCGGTTTTTTTTCCACTGTCTTGGCATCTGTTGTAATGGGCGTTTGCCACTGTTATGGGGCATGTTTTTTTATTGTTATGATTGGGCGCCTCCACTTCTGTTGATATATTAAGTGTCGTGCGCGTTTTACCATTTGTATGGGTGTTTTATTTTTTTTGTATAGAGAGAGTGTTTTCAGAGCGTGGGCTTAGATTTTGGGGGCATTCAGTTATGCATTGGGATTTTATTTTTTTACAGTGGGCAGTCTTTAGATGGGACGTTCCATACAGTGCATTTTTCATTTTGTTTTTGGGCGATTGAACTGAAAATTTCAGGCTTAACAATCTGCGTTTTTTTTTTAATGAATTGGGCATTTTTAATGTTTAGTTGTCCGCGTCTTACTGGATTCTAAATGGGGCTTTTTTTATCTTCATTTTCAATGGTTAATGTTCAGCGTCTTGCTGCATGTCTTGGGCGTTATTTTTGGCATTTATTGCGAGACTGTTGAATGAGGTAATTGCCCAGCTATTCGTTGGTCTTCTCCTCATAGTTTCCAGGCGTCAGTTTTAATCATGCACTGTAAATGATAGTTTAATCACACAGTTAAACTGATAGTTAAATGATAGTTAAACGATAATTCCCGGTTGTAAACGATAGTTAAATTACATGGTTAAACTGATAGTTAAATGATAGTTAAACGATAATTCCAGGTTGTAAACGATAGTTAAATTACATAGTTACACTGATAGTTAAAATGATAGTTAAACGATATATCAGAATTTCCGGGTTGTACGTGATAGTTTAAATGGTACAGTTTAACTGATAGTTGAAAGGATAGTTTAAACGCTATATCAGATTTCCAGGTTTTATACGATAGTTTAAATGACAGTTTAATTTACATATATATCATGTCAATGTAAATGTAACCAATGTCGAATATCACGGCGTGCATACAGGTATTGCATTGATTAAACGATTGATTGATGACCAGCGTGAGTGCAGGTTAAGGCCAGCTAGACAGAGTTACTAATGAATACAAAACTAATGAATACAAAACTCCAAGCAACCCATTAAACTAATGAATACAAACTCCACAATAAAAATATGCAATTTCACGTGTTGCGAGTTACATAATTTCAAATATCTATTTTAAACAAATTATTAATCATTTTATATTCCAATGATAACTTTATCCTATTCGTTCACACATGCCCAACGGTTAAAAGAAAACTCCACGACATTGGGGCAACTGATTTGGGATATAAGGGAATTAATTTTATTTATGTACAGTTTAAGGCCAGCTAGACAGGGTTGCATTTTTAAATATAGAAGTAGAGTGCATTTATAATAGTTGGAAGAAGATTGCTTTAAAAATTATAAGTTCACCGTACCTTATCCTGAACTAAATGCATTGAGATTGCTTGTTCATGTGAGTAACCCAATAGAAGTTTATTTACACTATGCATTTGCTTAATGATGTATTCAATATAATAAGAATTTCTTTAAACATTCAATAAAGTAGGAATTGTTTATATCTTCAAATCAAGAAGGAACTCCTTGGTACTAGTTAGTGGCTGCACCTTATGGGGGTAAAGCAATCTTAAATTATTATACCATATAGTGGCCTCCTTAATTAATTATTATCCTTAATTATTGTGATCTGAAACATTGATAGTTGTCATATTCAATATTGCCTTTTTAACCTTTTTCATTTTTACCTTTTTTTTATTTAGATTGCCATTTTAGGTTATGATGTATGTTATTATCTTCAATTGATAATACCTATAATTATGAGGTCATATTTAGTGCCTTCATATGGGACCTTAGTGAATGATTTTATCTTGTAAGGTCATTATGAATTTAGTGGTTGTAGCATATAAGAGGTATGATAACTGTAAAATCATGGTCCGGATTGTGACGCAAATGATAGATAGTTAATGTTTCATGACAGTGATATGGTGATTTTTAATTATTGATTAATAACATGT
>ML814836.1:55962-68912 GCA_009831015.1 Picea engelmannii | reverse complement strand
TCTTCTGTAACTGTAAGGAAGAGACGAACCTCAGGGAAACTCCATGTTTTCATCCTACAATCACATGTCTCTATCCTTCTTCATCAACCAAGCTCAACCGTTTCGTCTTATAGTTGAGTATCGCCTCATGCGACTCCAACCAATCCATACCGATCACGACATCATAAGATCCTAATATTGTGATGTACAAGTTGATCCTCGTGACAAACTCTCCCAGACTAAGGGCACAACCCATAACTTTTCTTCCAACCTTCTGTTTGGCTCCTGAAGCCATCTCTACGAAGCTAAACTCATTCTGATCGACTGCCCTTAGCTTAATCATTTTTAGCGTTGCACCAGAAATGAAACTCTTAGTAGCACCGGGATCTATCAAAACACTAAGGGTCTGGTTAGCGATGGTACCTTTCGTCTCGAGCACAGTCGACTGGTACTCTGCCTGGTACTTATTCACCACTGCACGAATCCGATGGGCCTTGCCAATATCTCCCACTGTAGTGGGTCCAACTGATCCGGACACTCTGGTCCTCTCGACAGGACAGTCGCGCTGGTAGTGTGGCTCCCCACACGTCCAACACCCCTTCTTCGGCCCAGTAGTCCTGGTACCCGAAGTAGAATATGAAGGCCCACTGGCCTGGAACACTAGTCTGTTCTGTTGAAAATGACTAAACTGTTGCTGCTACAGGCGATGTTGTTGTTGTTGTTGTGGTCCCCGATAAGGTGTCCGCTGCTAAGGCAGTGGTCGCCAGGGTGTAGTGAAAGTGGATCCCCTATGGAAGCCACGATATCCCGACGTATGTCTCGCTGGTGTCTGATGCTACGGTGCTCCAGATGAACCCTTCCCTGCTGGTCTCGCTGGAGCCCTGGTCTGAACCCCACTGATAAGCTCCTCCTCTGCTATGAGGGCATTTTGGACGACATCGTGCAAGGTTTGAGGCATCAAAATCCAACCTTTGCACGCAGGCTTCCGTTAAGGACAAACATGAACCGGTTGACCTTAAGTTTCCTTGTGTTGATGTGCGGAGCATACTGAAGCAGATCCATAAAACATGCCTCATACTCGGGCACCGTACAACCTCCCTGTCATAAAGCATTGAACTGATTGAGCTGACGCTCAACGAATTCCTCTGAAAGGTACCTCTCTCAGAACCGTTCCTCGAACAGTTCCCATGACACGTCTTCGACGACCATGTTCAGTTGCGGTAGGAGCATCTTCCACCATAGAAGAGCGCTCCCCTTCAGTTGAAAGACCGCCATGCGGAATTTCATGTTGGAGGTATAATCGTGAAGTGCGAAGCACATCGCCATATTCTCCAACCATGCCTCGTCGGCGGGGCCATCCGGGGCACCAAAGAACTCGGGAAATTTAACCTTCTTGAGTTCACAGTGAATGATACCAGTAAAGGATGGTTCCCGCGACGAAACCTCAGCAGGTGCCGACACCCTGGCCGCATCTCTGTCCAAGCGGTTGATTAGTGCCTCAGACATGCGCTGAAAATATCTCATCATCCCGACCACGTCGCCAACTGCTATCTGCTCCTGTTCGAGAACCTTCTCGCCTCCCTGGGGGTTAGACCCCTCAGGCGTGGATGCTGCGGGAGGCATCATGCCTCCGCCCCTAGCACCCCATCGTCTGCCTCCGCGACGTCCTCTAACCATGATTAACTGCACGCACACAATCAACTCGATCAACAACAGTATAATCAAATCAAATCATGTCAACGAAAGCCGTAGCGAATCCCAAGTCGTGGGTCGAACCCGCTCTGACACCATATGTAAAGAACCTCCTCGTTATGCCGACAAACCTCTTAGAACAAGTGCAATTTTTTTTTATTAAAAGTGTGTGCACGCGTGTACAAGGGAAATAAATACATTCAAATCTACGTCGCCACCCGACGATGAACAAGGTGCAACCACGACTAACACAACAAGATGACATAAGACTCACAACAAGTAACTGCATGCATTTAATGACGATCAATCAACAAGAAGTAAGACTGACTACCCATCCGTCCTACCCTGTAATGGTTAGGACCTCCAAGACACATAAGCAACGCTCAAGCCCAGGTTCCCATCGATTTTAACCATTTAAGGTCTCAGGGTTGGCGACTGTTCTGAGGAACATGGAGGTGTCTACATCCCGCCTGACACAAGCAGACCAAGCAACTAAACTATTACCAACAAGTACAACAATAATCAAGGACAGCCACGTCCTCTATGGAAGTTGCAAGTCAGAAGGACACCGACAACGACCAACCACTAATTTAAGACTCGAGAATTACTATGACTCTGAAGGGCATTAAAGGAAGGATGAATCACTCCATATGATTTCCATTAGTTGTCTAGTTACCAAGGCCAACCTTAAGATAAGGTAATTCATTTAATCGTACATCCTCATCTACTAAATTAAAATGACTCATTGTACTTTGTTCAAGACATTACATTTTAACTGTTATCGAGGATAATAAACTTTCAACATCATAACCATAAAATAATGACCGCATTACATTTTATATATTATGACAACTACACTAAAGGATAATCACCTTGCCCCTTATATCTTATCTATAACAATTACATTGTCAATACCATAAAACGATGACCACATAATCCTTAACATTACTATGAACATGAGCATTAACATAATCATTACACTATTTTAACATTCCATAATGATAAGGTTTTAAAATTCGAGTTACCATAATTACTAGCATTAGTATTAATATCCAATGGCATTAACATTCCATAAACGATAAAGCATTTAAAATTAGAGCTACTCTACTTACCAACATTAATTTTATCATTCCATATTTGATAAAGCCTTTAAAATTAGAGCTACCCTACTTACCAGCATTAATATTATCATTCCATAATTGATAAAGCATCTAAAATTAGAGCTACTCTACTTACCAGCATTAATATTATCATTCCATATTTGATAAAGCATTTAAAATTAGAGCTACCCTACTTACCAGCATTAATATTATCATTCCATAATTGATAAAGCATTTAAAATTAGAGCTACCCTACTTACCAACATTAATATTATCATTCCATAGTTGATAAAGTATTTAAAATTAGAGCTACCCTACTTACCAGCATTAATATTATTATTCCATAATTGATAAAGCATTTAAAATTAGAGCTACCCTACTTACCAACATTAATATTATCATTCCATAATTGATAAAGAATTTAAAATTAGCGGCCCATCCACCTTGCCCCTTTAAAGGATAAATAGAAGAAAAAAATGGAAACAAGGCCAACCGTGGAGAGAGAGCATGCCAGAATAGAAGGGCGAGGAACGCATGCCAGAAATCGCAAAGTCGATTGGGAAGCCAAGCGTTATGCTACTATATCACTCTCCAAGTTCAGAAAATCTGAATCCCAGGATGGTGAGGTGCTGGAGCACTGTCACTGTGGTTTCGCAGCAGAGGAGGGTCACTACAGTCCCATAGGGAGGGTGCAGTCGGCCATGACAGACGCGTGCGTTTAAAGGTGGCAGGGGCAAAGGTTCATACAACCAAATGCCATAATTTATAACACCACACGCAGAGAGGTGTATCCACAGAAAAAAGAGATTGGAGTGGGTGGAAACGCATGGGTATTCTTCCCCAATCGCACAGGGAACACAACACAATGTAGAGAATGAGGGAAAGATCCATGTGGGTACACACAACACAATAAGCAGGGGTCAGAATGCCGGATTTCTTGGCCAGAAACACATAAGGAAATAAACCAATCGGACAACAACTCGACACCGAAAGCTCAGCTGGGTGAAGTCGGATTCGAAATCGTTTCGCATGAACTCCAGCAGAGTCGTTGAGGATCAACGCTATAGACTTGCCAAATGTATATTCTTCGGCATACCAGAGAAAAAGAACGCCAATTTCTTCATAGATTACAATCACCATTGAGTTATGAAGTGTAGAATCGCCATTCAATAATAATGTATAATAATTTCTCCATTTGGAAAATAAAAATACCATTGTCTTTAAAACATAATGTCGCATGACAGACCCGATTATAATTCGTTTGTAATTTATAAATTATAATTCTTCATTCGAACAGGAAATATAAAATCGCCAGTGAAACATATTATTGTTGACATTCCCAAGCATAAAATCGCCATTTGCAAAAACTATCTACCGATGTGAGAATTAGCTTAATGTAATGCAACAGTTGTCAGGGTTTCGCAAAAAGAAATTTGTTTTCATAAAGGATTCCACAACTATCGCGCATCATTACTTACCACGGGATATCTACACAGTCAACATTTGAACTAAGACTCATATCGCATCCATGCATATACGGCTACAGATTATAACTTATAACAACAATCATCAACGGATATTAAAACTACACATCACATAACTTAAATGAGGATATACAGACTCCAGGAATATACAGCCACAATGAGTAATGCAGAAGCTTAAGGTTTCAACCAAGAACAGTACAACCCTGACTGGAACGCTGACCACAAATTTAGGCAATCAACGAAAAGGTGAAGGCTTAAGACAGATTTCAACCATTATTACTATGGAGAGAAAAATGGTAGAGAAAAATTATTACGGTGATTAAACGCACAACAAGGAACTTCGCCATCAATCCAGATCAAGATTATCAACGCAACGTAACGTTATGCTAACAGTCGATCCCTTTCTTCCTCATCTTCCCTTTCTTTTATAGAGTTTTTAGAACCTCCAACTTTCCCTAAATCACATTTAAATTAAGTTTTAATAAAAATATTCTAAATATTCTCCTTCTCACAAGTGTCGTCCATCCCCCTCTTTTCTCCAATAATTATTTTCTTTAAATTTATTAATTATCTCAATTCCCTCACCCACCTAGAGTTGCTCCTAAATTTACTCCTAGGTGTTCCTAGATTCCCGTTCATGTTTAAATACTTTACCTAAAATGAAGTTGCTAATTTAGTTCAGTTTAGAAGGTTCTTAATTGCAGATTCCTTACTATATTGACCTCGCTTTTTACCGTAAGTTCCCCTCTTTCCCTTGTTATGTTTCCCCCTATTCCTTAGTTTCATAATTTTTATTATTCCCTTCTTTCCCCTTTTTATTAGAGACACAATGGCAGTTGCGCCATTCAATCTTTTCCTTTTATTATTAATTTAATATCTTTTTATACTTTCATAAGTTAAGAATTAATTTCTTCCTTGCAATTTTTACATTCACTAATTTTAGTTAAATTCTTACTCTCTTCATTTTACTCCAAAAATTTTATGAAGACTAAGACTATTACTTAAGTGGGTTTTAGTTTAAATTTTTATTTTTATTTTTATAGGGTCTTTTTCTTAAGGTTAGTCAAACATTTTACCCTAGAGAAGTTTTAGACTTAGGACTTAGAGTCTGAACTGGGCGACATTTAATTAGGGAAGTTGGTTAAGAATTTCTTAATGTGTTAAATGTCTTAGGGCCATCTAGGTTTGTTCCTTCATCAACATCAATGCGACGTGCCCTTTAGGACGCACCACGTGCTCCAAGGGTGCCACTCGCCTCGTTCATTTCTTTTGCGTGACGTGCCCTTCAGGATGCACCACATGCTCCAAGGGTGCCACTCGCTTCTCGTGTTTCTTTTGCGTGATGTGCCTTTCAGGATGCACCACGTGCTCCAAGGGTGCTACTCGCCAACTTGATTGATTGGTAGACATCAATAACCCCTGGAGTCAACACTCCGCGAGGTGAACTTGTGGGAGACTAAGGTCTCTAAGGAATAAGGCCCCCTCCTTATTGCGCGCCCCTTAGAATCATCGTGAGAAACTGTCGCAGTCTTCCCTCACGGTATCGTGGATCCTCTCGAGCTAGGTAATTGTTAACCTACAGTTCGAGCCACGGCGGGAGTGCTAGTAGGTTGTGGCATGGCTGTTGTCCACACCTCTCCCTCAACCTCTCTGGAAATCGTGTGTGGCCCCTTTACTCCATATGTGAGTCTGGTCGACAATCTATCGTCAACCTGCATCATCAACAATCGTATCAGAACATGTCCACATCATATAATCAAATCAAATATACTAAAATCATAGTAAACAATCAACCCCAAAGCACACTCCTTAACTTGATCCGGAGTCCAAGGGGTCCTGTCGATGCCTCTGCATCCTGAAGGTCAAAAACCCTGCACACTCAGTAAAACTGAGTCAATAGCACCTGTCCATGTCGAATCAGTAAAACATCATGTCATCTATCATATCACATCATAATCAAGGATAAATGTTTTCTTATCATAAAAGTCCAGATCACTTGCGAGCAAGTGTCCTCAAAGAATAAGTTTTCTCAGTGCGCTAGAGAGGGATGTTACAAATGCATGTAAAAATATTTATACTCTATTAATCATGCTCTTACCATATAGAGAATGTATGGCTAAATCTCATTCCCAAATAAATTTATTATAATTTCTATTTCAAATAGAAAAATTAAGATGTCCATTATTAATATGCAAATTATATTAAGTAATTAAGGAATTCAACCACCCACCATAACTACATTTCAAAAACTGAGACATGCAAATAATCATATATCTTAATGTTTTAAGTTCTAATCAAAACATAAAGCAACAAAACATATTACACTCTATACTACTATTTCAAAGAGTTAATGTATCAAATACAACTCACCTAGATTTCAACCATTTGGGTCCTTTTTTAAATGAGGTTGACCTGAGTATTATAAATATGATTGCATGCATTTTAGTCATTACTATATGTTATGAGTAGAATATGGCATGCACACAAAGGCCATTTATATTTTGGATTGAAAGTTCTATAAAAAAATTCCTTACGATAAACAATGCTAAGATTAAATAGGTTCTCTTAGGGACATGCCAATATATATGTTTTATGGGCTACAACTTTAGATATTCTCAATTCTACCAATTGATTTAAAAAAAGAAGAAATAAATTGATTGAGGTGAAATGGGTTCGGAGTCATGTTCTAACTTATTGCAAGGATAGTGGATGCAAAGTGGTGTCCAAAATGACAACCCAATTCCATGCAACAATTATTATGTTAATGATACATCTATTGATCCATAAAGATAAGGATTACAAATTTCTTTGTGCATTAAAAAGATATTGTGTATGAAAATTATTAAAACACAATCAGGTGCCTATTGGGATTGAAACTAAATGGTTGAGAAAATATTTCCCCTAATGGTAAATGGAGCATCGATAATATTGCAGTTTTCAACCAAACAAGAGAGCAACAAGTCATGGAATGGCATCAAGACTTTTCTACAAGATGCATGCCTTATGCCTTATGAGGTCAAATATGAATTAAGGCCAAGGAAGGAAATTATGGGAAAAAAATAGGAGAGGAACAAAGTAAGCCATATATGATTTCAATTTTAGCAATCATAGTCTAGTATTTTAAATATGAGATAAATCACTATAGTAGTGTAATTTCACAATTAATAGTTGTGGGCCCATTTTCCTATCGACAACCTCTCACTCAATTTGATAAGCTTGGGATGTTGACAATAATAGAGGATAAGGAAAGGATTTTGCAATGGCCAATGATAAGGTAAGTATTTTACATGTGAGACAAATGATAAAGTAGTGGAATTTCACTATCAATAGTTGTGGGACCATTTTCCCCATCGATGACCTCTCACTCATTTTGACAAGCTTGGGATATTGGTAAATGGTGGTGTTGTTCCCTAAAGTTTTTTTTTTTTGTTTGTTTGTTTTTTTTATTCTGAAGTGGGAAAATTGCATGAACCTTGCAAGTATTGTTGATTCTTCTATGGTGATGTTGAATCATTGGTTTTATTGTAGAAAATCCTGGTGAATGAAATGTAATTTTAGTAAAGCCATTACTTGCGGGAAATATCATCTTCTTATCTATCTTTATTTATTCTTTTAGATATCCATGGGCCTTATTATGCACCAATTAATAAAGTACATAAATAACTCTTACTTCTCTATCATAGTAAAGACAAAGGTAGCATGGGTTGTAAAGACATATAATAGGTTTCAAGTCCCTAACAGACCTTTCATCGGAATAAGAATATGAGTGGAATATTTTTTCATTGTACTGAGGAATGTGGGTGACAGAGCATGTCTATTGTGAACCTATAGTTCGGTGAGGAAGACACACAACGCATAAAAATTAATGAGGAGATAATCGATGAGTATAATAGATAAGGTCGTCAATTAGTATAAAAGTTGGAATTGAAAATCTTAGAGCTTATGCTTATGATTTCATTAAATCTAGATTTGGATGATTTGATTTTAGTTTTATCATTGAAAAATATGTCGCGTGTGTACACAACCTATTCAAGGTTGGCATGCATATGCACGCGATTTTCACCACTGTAACCTGTGTGTGCCTCAGTAGATGATAATTTTGTACTTCCCTTATGTCTTTCATTTTGATCTGGCTTCTGTCTTCTTCAGCCACTTCTGTAGATTGTTAGACAACTGAGAGAGGGGGGTGAATCAGTTGTTTTCGTGCTTAAACAATTATGGTTCTTTTAAACTCTTTGTAGAGACACTGAATGATGATCACAATAATGCATGGAAATAAACAATGGCATTTTCAACATCATTCACATATATGAGAAACACAGAGACAGATATTTCTCGAGGAAACCCATGCAGGGTAAAAACCTCTTTTTCTTTATATGATAAGTAATGGTTACATTCTTTACAGTATCATACATATGAGCACCAACTCATAATTAGGCTACAACCTTAGTTTTGTAAGCTGCAACTTGCTGAGAGCACCAACTCTCTGTTTTCTCTAGCACCCACTAGAGGGAAGCACCAACTCCCTGGTTTCTCTAGCACTGACTAGAGGGGAGCACCAACTCCCTGGTTTCTCTAGCACCAACTAGAAGGAAGCACCAACTCCCTATGTTCAAGCACCCACTTGAACCTCTGAGCACACAAGTCCTCCCTAGCTCCTCCCAACCACCCTGAAATATAAATCTTTTCTACTAAAACTTATTACAGTGATATGATGTTCAACAATGGCTTACCAGACTCATCATTGTTCTACTACATTTCGTTGCTATGTTTGCCTCATTGCCTTTCTACACACATCACTTGTGTTGTCTGTTATCTTGCTTTTTATACTCTCTGCACCATGTCCCTTCACTGCAACCTTACTCTACTGTGTATTTCGTCTCCTGCGCTCTACCTCCTTGCTCACACTTCAATCCTTCTACACAACAACCACATCAACTCCAACAACAACCGCAACTACATCTCTTATCTGTACCGTATATATATAGCTTCTGTGCATCTTGAGCATCCAATGTGCGCAATGCCTCTGCATGCTGACTCTGCACCGTTATCCTCCACCTCTCAAGTGTTCTATCTAATCATCATCGTGACTCTTCAACTTCTCTGGCAGTTGAGACTCTTCGTATTCTTTGTGACAGTTGAGCTCACCTTCTCTGTTTTAGTTACAGGATTCCATGCTCATCCATTTGTCAATCCTTTCTAAGAATAGTCTTTCTTCACTTTGGACGAAGCTTGGAGACTCTTCATCTCTTTTCGCGATAATACAAGTGTCTCTTCGAATTCTATAGTAGACGCCATCAATGGTTTTTGGTAGTTTCACTTTGTCGTGCATCAGTAGTCCTCCGATCAACACTTGATCTGACGGTTCAGATTACATCGTGATTCTACCTATCGTGATATCTAGATTCCTGATGTCAATAATGTTTGACATGTCCAACTCTCAATCCCCGATGCCTCTCCATTGACTGGAATCAACGGTCCAGATCAAAGCTTGATCTGATGGCTCAGATTGCATCATGATTTCACCTATCGCAATATCGGGATTCCTGATGTCAATAATTTTTTACATGTCCAACTCTCGATCCTCGATGCCTCTCCATTAACTTGAATCAATGGTCCAGATCAAATCTTGATCTCACGGCTCAGATTGCATCGTGATTTCACATATCGCGATATCGAGATTCCTGATGTCAATAATCTTTGACATGTCCAACTCTCGATCCCCGAAACTCCAACAAGGAGTCCATCTGCTGACGTCACACGTGGTTTGACACGTGTTGAATACTGCCACGTGTCACTCTGATTCGTGACTTACATGTGCCTGAAATGTTGAATCAGTCTGACACTTGTCATTACCTGGTTGTGCCACGTGTTCCTAGATGACGTGGTCTACTGACGTGAGTCGGGTCGACGGTCTAGATCACATCTTGATCTGACGGCTCAAATTACGCCGAGATTTTTCATATTGAGAAATCGGGATTCCTGTTGCATTGTTTCTTTGACATTTCCAAAACGCGATCCTCGAAACTCCGATCAACGGTTCATATGTGATCTTGACTTGATGGCTTAGATTACGTCGGGATTTTTCATATCGAGAAATCGGGATTCCTATTCCATTGTTTCTTTTTCATTTCCAAAACGCAATCCTCAAAACTCCGATCAATGGTTCAGATGTGATCTTGATTTGACGGCTCAGATTACGTCGAGTTTTTGCGATCCCTCTACTCCTTGCACTTTTAAATATCGTGCAGGTTTTCCTCGATCCAACGGTGGTCGGACCTTGCGCTCAGATATGATGCCTCTAACTTCAATTATCCCTCCGTCTAATCTCGTGGTCCATGTGACCTTCCCCTATATGACCGCAGCCAAACCTCCTCATTGGGGTTTCGGACTTTTCAATGCCGCAATGAATTGGCTCACATGATTCCCGATGGTAAACCTCGTGCAACTCCTGTCTGATCTGACGACTGACGGGATTTATGAATGAGATCCAATAGTTGTCGATCTTTGTCTTCCTTCTCCTCTGCGAACTCCTGTATCTTGAGCTTTGCTGCGCGCGTTCTCCTCGACGTTGTTCCTCCTGAGATTTCACTTTCGAATCCCCAAGGGATTCTTGGACTTATGTTCCTCTGCAGAGTCTTCACATGCACACTCTGATCCTTCCATATTCACTGTTGTACTTTCCATCAATGACAATCATACGCTTCATGCTAGATATTTTCCAACAATCTCCCCCTTTGGCATTGATGGCAACTAAGGCACCCAAATTATTTTCTCCCCCTTTGACATCAATGTCAAATAAAAGACATACTCCCCCTGAGCTATTGCAGGAATCTTAGGAGGCATTAAACATTCAAACAATGAAAAAATCCCCCTAACAAGATGGACTTTTTAGGTGTGAAACGAAATGACACCCAGCTTCTGTCTGAGATATTCAAACGGAGTCTTAGCTAGGGGCTTAGTAAAGATGTCTACAATTTTTTCTGTAGTGGGAATGTAATGGACCTGTACAATCTGATTGGTGACCTTCTCTCTCAGAAATTGATATTTTATGGGAATATGTTTTGTCTTGGAATGGAGGATAGGATTTTTAGAGACACTGATGGCACTTCTGTTATAACAATGAATTGGGATCGGTGCAGTATATTTTACCTCTAAGTCTACAAGTGTTTGAATCATCCATAATACCTGTGTGCAACAGGTAGCAGCAGCAATGTACTCTACCTCTGTGGTTGATAAAGAAATGGAACCTTGCTTTTTACTGAGTCAGGCTAATAAGGAGTTACTCAAGAAGAATGCTCCTCCACTGGTGCTTTTTCTCTCATCAACACAATTTTCCCAATCTACATCTGAATAAGCAGTCAACTGAAGACTTTGATTTCTGGGATACCACAGACCATAAGTCATTGTTTCTTTTAAGTACTTGAATATCCTTTTGACAACTTGCAAATGACTCTGTTTAGGTGCAGCCTGATATCTTCCTACCATTCCTACAACATGCATTATGCCTGGGCGAGATGTTGTGATGTACAACAAGCTTCCTATCATTGATCGATATGAGCTTTGATCAACATCAGGTGAATCACCATCCTTGCTTAATTTACATCTAGTCACCATAGGTGTACCCATAGGTTTAGAATCTTCCATTTGAAACATTTTCAACATTTCTCTTAAATATTTTCCTTGAGAAATGAAGATCCCATCAGGCCTCTGAGTAATTTGCAGACCAAGAAAATGACAGTTCTCCTATCATAGACATTTCAAATTCAGACTCCATGGTAGAAGCAAACCATTGTACCAGTGAATCCTTATTACATCCAAAGATGATGTCATCTACATAGACCAGTACGATGATCAAATCATTATCCTATGTCTTAATATACAGATTGTTGTCAGTTGTTCCTCTCTGGAACCCTTTGTCTTTGAGATATGTATCCAGTCTGTGATACCAGGCTCGAGGGCCTTGTTTTAAACCATATAAATCTTTCTTCAACTTGCATACTAAGTCAGGGTTATCAGACAAGTTGAAACCCTCTGGTTGTTCCATATAGACTTCATCACTTAAATCTCCATTGAGAAAGGCTGACTTGACATCCATTTGGTAGACTTTAAACCTTTTATGACAAGCATAGGCAAGAAACATTCTGATAGCTTCTAATCTTGCTACGGGCGCAAATGTTTCATCAAAACCCAGTCCGTCTATCTGAGCATAGCCTTTATAGACCAACCTCTTTTTGTTCCTGATAACTTTTCCTTGCTCATTCAACTTATTCTTAAAGATCCATTTGGAGCCAATGACGTTTTTACCTTCGGGTCTTTGAACCATCTCCCATGTATGGTTTTTCTCAATCTGATCAAGTTCTTCATTCATTGCTTTAACCCAGTGATCATCTGTGTTGGCTTCATTAAAATTCTTGGGTTCTAGCATGGATATGAGAGCTATATGATATTCTTCGGTGGTTTTGATTAGATTTCTCCTGGTTTGTACCCCTTTGTCTTTTTCTCCAATTATTTGACTTGCAGGATGATTCTTTTAAATGATTCTAGAGGAAGAATTTGTAGTTGACTGCTGATTTGAGTCTGTCTGAGTGTCTGAGTCTTCATCTGATTCAGAGTCTTCATTTTCTGATTCTTGGACCTGTTCATCTTCAGCTTTAGCTGTGTCTTCTGTAGAAGTCTCATTACCGTACACCTC
>ML814836.1:33064-49305 GCA_009831015.1 Picea engelmannii | reverse complement strand
CAAAATTTGATTTGTTCTTCAATGGAACATATCCACCGATGGTTGCCTTCCAAATAGCTACTCCCATTGTCTTCAAATACACTTTCATCTCTATTCTCCAAGTAGACTAGTTTTCCTCATCAAGGATTGGAACTTTATCATCCATTTGTGTGTCTATGGATCTCCTTCAAGCTTGTTAAGGCTTGTAGTGAAGGCCTACTCTGATACCAATTGTTGGACACACCTACCACACTTGGGGGGGGGGGTTGAATGAGTGTGGGGCTCTTTTTCCCAAAACTTCCCTCTTGCACAAAATCTCATCAATTAACATTCAACATTTATTCATTACCCATTACTTTCATTTATAACCAGTTATATGTGAGTACATATCAGAAACATATATCAACAATATATCATGAGAAATTCATCACCACAATGAACACAAAGAACACAAGATGTATGTACAAATTTATTTTTATTACGGACTGCAATCCTTGGGGTTTATCAACAACAAATGAACAGAGTACAACTCTATAAGAGCACCTCCTCTATAATGGAAGACTCATCTTACACCCTCAGCACCAAATGAGATGAGGCAAAAATCCTCAAAAGATATCAATCTGTCAACAGGTATGCGACCTGTCAGCAGTGCAGCCCGCGTGTGCACACGCCATGGCTCACTACAGTCCGCATGTCAACACGACTAGTGTATAATGAAAGCAACGTATGATTCTGAGAAACATGCTCAGATCCTCTACAACCTGCAATCACTTTCTCTTATGTCTTCCAATATCCAAACTGACCCACATCCAGTCACAACACATCCAAGTTCTCCAATATCTTGCTCATGCTCCACAACAAATCAATATGAATTCTATATCAATCATGTATAAACAACTAGTATACCATAGCAATCATGTTACTACTAAATCGTAAGAGTACTACTCACTCCATCAACTGAATCGACCAAACTGAACCACATCATAGAAGCCATACCAAGAATTCCCTAAGCATTCACAACACATCAAACAATAGTATCCATCAAGAAAATAATGTAACCATACCAGTGTCTCAGTGATGGATCTGAGGCCATAGAATGCAGATCTGGAACTTGCCTCATCATCCAAGAGCTTGGCACCAGCTCAAACATAAATATCCATGATTTTATCCACTCCACGCTCCCTGCACATAGTCAGCTCACGTGTACACTCACCCTATACACAACCAACCTGCGTTTACATGCACCCTATACACATACAACCTGCGTGGGCATAAGAAAATATGGATTTCTGTGAATCCGAGAATTTTGTCGAAACTTTGATGTGTCCATGAGATCTTTCTCTCTTCCTTAGAGTAGATCTTCAATCATGCTCAAGAGATCCACATCAATAAGATTCTCTCACAAGAAGCTCTCCATCAATACTCCAAAATATATTCACAAGAAGCTCTCCATTGATCCACAAAAGGGATTCTCACCAAATGTACATTTTACAAGAGATCCTAGCTTCTTATTTATACTTTCATATTCTAGGTAACTTAACCCATTTTTAGGTCACTTAACCCATTTCTAGGTCACTTAACCTATTTTACTTATTTTAGGGTTAACCACTTTCCATGAATAGAAAGTTCTCCAATACTTTATCATTTAAATATTCCTTCTTGTTTTTGTCACTTCATTTTATCATTTAAATAATCTTTCTTGATTTTGTCACTTTATTTTATCATTTAAATAATGATTTCTTCTTTTCAAGAACTTTGACTTCTTGGACCTTTTGGGGCTTCAAGCCATCATATGGGGGTCCTTCAACTTTGTAGAGCCATAACTCTGAAACCGTGAGGAGTTATGTGACATTCCACATACCACCGAAAATGGCATGTCAAGCACTATCCATCTAGGATAGTTTCACCAACAACTTCATTGATATTCATCTCATTAATTAACATGCAAGCATGAGTCCTCCAACCGTTCTTCTAGGATAACTCAATGCATAAAGCGTCTTCCCATGAGGCATTTCACCATAAGGGGATCACTTTGGAGTTCATCCATTTGTGCACCTTATCCACCATGATAAGACAATAATGATTCATCTTTCCATCAATTCACCACTTCATCATATATATCAACTATGCATCATGTATCAATGACAACTCATTGATCCATCTTCATCAATGCATCATATCAGTGATCCATGTTTATCAATTGGTTTTCACTTGGACATCTATCATTCTCATCAAGGGCATCATATCAATCATCAATCAATCAATTACTTGACATCAATTAATCAAACCATTTGCATCAATGACGTATGATCCAACAATCTCCCAAATAATCAAACCATTGGCATCAATGACAACATGATCCAACAGTGGAATCATTTTGCATTATACTAAGGAATGCGGGTGACAGAGCATGTCTAATGTGAACCTCTAGTTCGGTGAGGAAGACACATAACCCATGACAATTAGTGAGGAGTTAATAGATGAGGTTATCAATTAGCATAAAAGTTGGAATTGAAAGTCTTAGTGCTTATGCTTATGAGTCCATTAAATCTAGATTTGGATGATTTGATTTTAGTTTTATCATTGAAAAAAATGTCATGGAATTTTACTCCTGATAGGAAAATTCTCAACGTCATTGTGGAAATTGATATGCATGCTTTATCTCAATTAATGTACCTTCAATAAATGAAAAGTCAAATTGGTATATGATAATCATGTTTTTGCGATTTTACTTTATAGAATAGACAAACACAATAACTGAAATCTAATAAGTCAAACCTTACTTTAATTTGAGAATAATCAATAATTACAACCTTCAAACAATTGAGTATTTTTTAAAACAAATACAAAACATTAAATTATTAATGATTTTAATAAAACACTAGAAAATTGTATTTTTTATATATAATTTTATATAAATGTGGTGGAAGTAATTTGAAGTAAAGTTTATTTTATTTCCATGAAACTTTGGAGGGACTAATGATGTCTTGGGTACTAATAAGATAATCTGAGAGAGTTATATAAAATGGCTATCATTGAAGTTTATAAGTGAACGTTTTTCGTGTTTACCCTCGCAACTCTATAAACAAGAGAAATAGTTGCACAACAGGTAGTCCCTACCTACATAATTTGTATCTGGTCCTAGCCGATTGATTGTATTTCTAAATGTGAATGCTACTTCTTGTAATCATTATCCAATGTTGTACACATGTATTTTCCTTACACATTTTTCAGTAATATTCCACAATTTGTATACATACTCCACATACTCCAGCAATGAATCACATACTCCAAAAATGAATTTGTGCTCATCACCACTTTTATTGGTGCTCAATAAAGCTATCTTGTTAGTGGCTACCATGGGTAGGAAACAATAAGTTATTTAGCTTAAACAATTTTGTAATAAAGAAAAATACTTCTACCATTGATATACTCAACCGACATATCAATTGGAAAATATGGTTGAGTAACTATGTTTTTTTCATTTGAACATGGGTGGCTATGTGGTTGCCTATGATTGGGTGAAAGAGACATTATTCCCATTTTTTATTTGAATTATGACAAATGACGTGTGTTGTAAGCTTGGGTTCTATACCTCTACATTCTATTCAAAATAAATCCATTTGCCATTTTCTAATGCATCCTGAAGAATTCAATGCTCTTTAAAAGGAGATATGGATGTTGAAGTATGAAGTATTTCATACTTTTTGCCCAAAATGTTTGTAATAAGCAACTTTATTATGTTTTTTTATTAAAAAATAAACTAATATTTATTCTCTTTAGTTTGTCCACTTGCAATTGTTTTTATTTTGGTGTATCTAATCAAATGTGATCACTATACCTTTCGTTTTCTGAAATTATTTTAATTCTACTGGAAATAAAACACAAGAATTGTTGAAGAGCATTGGGTTAACATTCTAAATCGATTAAGGAAGAGGGAGATTTTGAACTAATGATCAAAGTCTGTAATATCATACAGGGCCACCTTGATACCAAAATTTTTGAGTGAATTGGACTCCCTGGAGTATCTTTATTTTATATTTTCCTACTTTGGTAGATAAATGAATCAATTCTATCAACTCTTTTGTACACTTTTTGATCTGTATTTATCTACCAAAGTAGGAAAATAAAATCAAATTCTATAAACTCTTTTGTACACTTTTTGATCCTGATTTTATGAGAAGAATGAAACAAATACAGATTATTAAAATATGATTAACACATAATAACATAGATATAGTAAAACTGGTTTTCTATTCAATAAGGAAATAAGTTGAAACTGTAAAATGCAGCAGAAAACAAGCTTGTTGGAATGCTGGTGGCTCATCTCTGAGAATAGATGTGATGTTTGTGCTGATTTAGAAGAAGATGATTACAATGAGGCTCTTAAGGCCTTTTTACAATAAACAGGAATGCCAAAATCCTTAGACATCCAAAAACCTAACCCTAGGAGATGAAGCACCAAAAGTCAGGTGGGCCCCGTTTGGGTAAGTTATTACATCAACTTCCCGGGGTCGTAACGTTTGCATACAATCTTTGTTTTAGGAGCATGATAACTCGTTGGAAAGGTATCGTCGAGGAGATTCATTTTGGGAGCTCAATCGGAGCCTTAATATATCATTGAGAATATCGATCCCGAAAAAACTTCATTTAGGACCTCAAAATGGCCCAGGAAGTTAAAAACTGCTAAAAGTAGTAAATTGCCAAAATTGCAAGAAAACTGTTTTGAGTGAGTTGGAAAAGGTGGGTGGCCACAGATATCCACCTGGATCACTTTTGTTCAAAAAATCAATCCTTTTCCATCACATTATTAGGTGATTTATGTTTTATTTAAATTATATAATAAGCTTCATTCATTTCTCACAATGTACTTATTTTTTGATATATTTTTGGATAAAATCGTGGATAGTGTGTAGTATTTAGTTTGGTCTTTATGTTATTATCTAAAAGAAATTACCCATTAAATGTAGAAATTATAATAAATACTACAGTGCACTTCGAACTTTATTTTTATGTGGAGTTTCTTAATTTTCATAAAATTGATTCTCTAATAGGTTGAATTTTGATGATATATTATATAATTGGACAAATAATTGCGTAGTGTGAACGTTGCATGCCATTCATCCCGATTGATTTTTGGAATGGATATATGCACCCATCTGGGAGGGGGGAGGGGTATTTTCTATGAATTTTAAAACTTTACCAACTGGAGGAAAGAGATACCATGTCCTAAATTCTTAACATGCTATGCAACAAGTGTTTATGGGCATTTGAGAAGGTTGTCAATGATGTCGAGTGAAAGGAGGTTGGTCGATTATGAAATCCTATAAAACACATTGGATTCGGTTATGGAGTTAAGTGTAACACTCTCTCACAGGAGCCAACTCTATGAGTTAATCCAATGGGTTGGATTTGGAAACAAGGATGCAAACCCCAGTCTTGGTTGTAGCATTATGAGCAATAAAATGATGTAGGGGAGGTATATTCGCTATGGAAACATCTTTAGGAGTTTACATGTATGCGGGGTAGGGGAAGAGACCCCAAATACATTGATTTTTTTGAATTCATCACCTCCTACATGATAGTGAGCTTTAATCCCGCAAGAAATTCCCACAATGCAAACCAAAACCGATAATGAAAGCTCTGGTTTATTCAATAGAGCTATATATTTTTCCTTTGCTGATGATTATGGATATGCATCTAGGAAATATGCTTCTCCCACTTGATCTATATATGGTTATGGTTCATAGGCTACTAAGTCCACTTAATTTGTAACATGATCTTCTTCATTCCTCCACTCTAGAAAATTGTACTCATGTAACACACCCAACCCCCTAAGCACCTTTTAAGCGATGGGATATTAAAATTTCTCTCCTCCTCAGACATATTGAGGGCTAATATCAATGGATCCAATGTATCCAATTCGTGAATATCTTTCCAATGACTTTAATTTTGCTCAAAACAGAGCTTGAGATCTAAATTCATGGTTTCACAAAGTTCTCGAGCCTCTAGTGACCCCAGGCTAGCTCAATTCCATGTGGCATACATGTGGCCTCTTAATAATCATTCCATTCGATGTGGCATCTTTCATTGAGCACATTAATATTCACGTTCCCAATCCCTTGACCTTCCTTAACTGTGTTCAAGATTTTACTCCCACAAAGATGCAAACACCCCAACACTAAAAGTTCTGACAATGATCACATATCGGGACTGCGCCATATCCAACCATCCTTCGGTGGAGCATCCCAAGGCTCTAATTGTGTCAACAAATCCAAATTGTGTAGGAGTTAACACCCCTCCCATTTGACATTATTAATATAATGGTCCACAAAATCCTCATATAATTGCTCATCCATTTCTCACCTCTAAAAATGATGGTGGGACCCAAGATAGATCAATAGTTCAGACTGTCTCTTTAGCCTGCTCCAAATGACAATCCAGATCACTCCTCCTTTAGTCATCGACGATGTTTCTTAACAATGCCTAATAGGTCCCCTATGAACCTCGATGACATTATTCTTGGATCCATAGTCTAAATTACTTAGCCCACAGATCCAACGAATTTTATCATGTCGATGATGCCCATATCTTCATCGAAATTTTTTACGGACACACGAAATTGCTAATATTTCAAACTCCGACAAGTGGTACAAATATCTTATCTCTTGGATATGACAGTTGAAAATTAAAGAAAATGTCAAAGGACCTCTACACCCATCAGGGCCTGCTCATGCCCGATCAATCAATCTCTTAGGGAGATTTGTCACGAATAGACCCTGCTAGCTACCATGTTGGCACCATTACGCCATTCTCCTCTTTATCCTTACTCATACGACTCCTGCACCTTTAGACAATTGGAATCACTCCCCAAATGGACACCAATATATGATCTCGATTGGCTCACAATGTTCTCTCATTACAGTGTTTCTACTTTGGACTTTAGGGAAAATTCGATCATCGGACTCATATGTTGTTTTCCACCTAGAATCCAAGGCCACCATGTACTTACCACCTAGGCATATGTTTCCATGTGTACCTTCCACCTTCCATTACATGTGGTACACACATTTCCAAGAAAAATCTTCCTCAAAAGGGCCAAAACTCTGTGACACATTGCACAATATTTACTTGACATGTGGCACCACCCACATCCTGACACATGGGTTGATGTGGTCTACACATTTTCATAGGGTATTTATTTTGATCTTCTGGGTGTTGACACATGCCCCAAGCACATTGGTTGGGGTGGCTTCATTCCTCTTGCCACCTGTTAGTATCCAGATGCTAACATTTTGAATTTTTTCCTTATTACAGGAAAGGGGTTATTCTCGTAGCACCGAGAAGTGTTGCTCCTGAGCACCGATATCGTATATGCCAGAAGTAGTACTTAGCTTTTAACTTGCCTCATTGGAGGAAGGTATAAGAAAGGTGGAAGTCCTTGTTCCATATGCCTTCACAGTGTTATTATTCCCTGATTCCACTTCATCAAGATAAATTGGCCTTTGCACTAGTAAAATGTGTTTAAAGCTGATATTAAACTTAATAATTAGTCTAGCAATTTATTGGTCGGGAGCCAATCTCCAACACCTGAAATCAACATATAAGTCAAGACAAATCCTAGTGCTAAGCACCAAGACACATGAAGGATGAGCCACAGATCTATGTGCACAACGCTTGATCATCCATTTTGAGGGACGACAATTTTACCAGTTGTCAATGAAAAGATCCATGTGTCAACAAAGTCAAGCACCTGACATCAACATGACATAGCTTTGTTCTGGACATCCAAGTGTTGGTCATGTGTTGGGGCAATTTTTATGATGGGTAAAAGGAACTAATAGGCATACTTTCGAATGCTCGATTTCTTGAGTATCCAAGTGTTTGATTCGAGCAGTGTTAACTCAAGGCATCATGAGAGAAGACCAGGACAATTGTTGACAGTATGACCTCTGGCACAGGTTGTGGATTTTCAGGTGGGGGAAATCATGTTGCGGATGCAAGGAAACAATCAACATCAATTAGAAAGATCTGGACTGTTGTGATACTCTATATGGTTTTCATAAGCGTGGAGGTGGTAGGTGGTATAAAAACTAACAGCCTAGAAATTCTAACCGATGCTACACATTTATAAACAGATGTTATTGGATTTGCAATTTCTTTGTTTGCAATAGGGGCATCGATAGATTATCCAGTTGACCATCGAGATACAGGGTCATTTTCATATCCTCCAGATGCGGATTAAGCGTATCCATATTCAATGGCAGAAAGAATGAAAAATAAGCACCCTTTTGTTGTGCGATATTGCTACAGGTTATGATCGTATTACCTCAGCTATTGGTGTTGCCCATAAATGTGAGTCACTCATGATCTGCAAGATGAAAAAGGCATTTAATTCTCTTTTATTTTTTTATGAAATCTCCACGAACTTAGGGTTTGTAAATCCATGGTTTCAAACAACATTGTCAACGTGAAAACAAAGTTTGAAGAAATTTATCTTGAGCTTAAGGCTAAGATTTTGAATGATTCTACCTTCGATTACACCAAAGATGCCTGTCAATAGGTCGAGAATATGATGGACTACACAGTTCCCGGAAGAAAGTTGAACCATGGTCTGTCTGTAATAAACAGCTACAGGCTATTGAAATCACGAAAGGAAATATCAGAAGATGAAGTCTTTCCTGGATGTGTGCTTGGTTGATGTATTGAATGGATTCAATCATATTTCCTCATATTAGATGACATCATGGACAACTCTCACACTAGGCGTGGACACCCTTGATTGGTTCAGATTACCTAAGGTTGGATTAATTATTGTTAATGATGGAATATTGCTTCATAACTACATATGCATAAACCATGGAAGATATTATAGCCAGGGTGTGTCAAAGGGAAGTCGCTCTTAAAACCTGAGCGAGCCAAGGCAAATATTTTTCCTATTTTGATTGGTCATCTCTAAAGAGTATTATCTTGACAGTAGCTTCTTCAGAATGCAGGAAAGGATTTTTGTGATATTCGTTAAGTGCAGGTCCATAAGATTTCTTACTTTATCTTACTAAATGCCCCATTTCTTCATTCTATTCCATTTTTGTTGAAGATGACTATTCGCCAAGTAGCGAGAGGTTACTGTTATAACATCCTCAACTCCTATGAAATCTCCAGAGATTAAATTAATGAAGAACGAAAATTATTTACCTAAGAGAAAGAGTATGTTGATATTTGATTCCATATGTTGAGTAGAATGCCAGGTCAACAGGAAGAAAACACCATCCATTAAGAGTAGTCATGTTGATTATCTATCGATGGTATCCATAAGTAGCAAGATTCAAGTGTAGATCTAGATTTTTGATGCAAAGATACAAGTGACAAATTATTAATGGTAACAAATTACATTTGGTAGCATACCAGTTTGAAGATCTATATGTTCAGGAAAAGATCAATAGTTCTTCAAGTCATGAATTAAGCAGTCAAATAATAGGATTAGATTTGGGACACTTGGTAACAATGAATTACCAATCAAAGTCCAACTCCAGATTCACAACAGGGGATTCAATCAATGAGTTTAGGTAGCAATTGGACATTTAAGCTACAGTTGAGATTCTCAAGGCAGAAAATCAGCAGACAAATGAAAAATCCATTAGCAACCTCAGTTATTCGATACTTTTACAACCAACTTTAGTTTTGAGTTTGTTTCTATTATATTTTGTTATATTGAATATTTTTATTTTACCGAAGACATTTTGTTCAAGATAGGCTGGTAATATGCCTATTTAATGAGCAAGTTGTTAGAGGCAAGGGGGGAGCCCGAGAGGGTAAGGCCTGAGAAGATATGGATGAAATAGCATCCATTTTGAGTTATTGTAAGCATGAGGGCATTGTATTTCTGTGATCGCTTCTGACATTGGAGATCTATGAAATTTGTTTTTATCAGATCATGATTTCAATCGTCTAAACATTGTTTTTCCATCTTCCTTGTTTTACATTCTATTTTTTGTCTTACTTGAAGGAATTGAAGGCATTGAGAATCAATGGCTGCTCATGGATGATAGATTCTCGAGCGGTAAAGATTTTTCCGTGACTGCCTATTATCCGTGTGTTTTGTTTCAAGTACCGTTGCATCCATTTGATAAAGAGAATCTTGGTTTGATGAGGTGTTCTACTTTTCGTTTATTCCCTATTCTTCTACCCATTCACATATAAACATCTTATCTGATATAAAATTTGATTTCCTTCGGTCAACAGGGTGTTGACTTGACTCCATGCCCAATGGTGTTTTTATTGATCTTCATTTATCCTGTTTCTCTTATTTTTTCTCTTTCCATCTACTTGATCCGCCTTATTTCAAAACCCAAAGAACATCCTTATTTATAAAATTATTGCACTAATTGAATATGTGCTAGGATTGACCCTATAGCGGTCTAGGGACAACTTCTAGAACTAACATCTTATGGTGTCGTTTTCGGGGACGAAGCAACGAAGAAATCTTCCCTGGGAGAACGACAACGATCAGATTCACTTCTTGATGGTGAACAAGAAGAAGACATGTGCTTGATTGCAGATCTTTCACCATGGTAACTCCACTATCTAAAGTGTTAAGACCTAATATTGGCTCATTACCCCTTAATTGGGGCATATTATATTAGTAATGTTATTTTATTTATGTTGGCTTTAGGCCATTAGTTGTAATTATACATCCTAGTCTCCTATATATACCAAGGAGACATTTTCATTTTGAGTAATCTTGTACCTAAACATTTAAGTGGGGTAAAAGGACGTTGCCCCCTTGAAGAGGCTTATTATCTGAAATTATCTCTTTTTCAGGCCGTTGAGTACTTTTTCTGAGGTTTTTCTATGCTATATTGATATTTGGTTCTTAACATATGGTATCAGAGCTCAAGGTCTTAGGGTTTCGCTGCTACATCTAAGACACCTTGTCATTTTCGATGTAACATCTTTTCTGCAACCTTTTAGAAGGAACAAATTCGAGGATATTTATTAGACAGATCAAGGTACATTGGGTTCAAAATTCAGCTCCTGAGGCCTTATACTTTCAGAGATACAGCCTGTACAAGATAGGGTTCTGGAATCATTCTAAACTGAGTCATTGTAGAATTTTTGCTATAAAAAATTTTCTGTAATGTTTCAGACCCTTCAATCTAGAGGATATTTACAGAAATTTGTAAGGTATCTGTGGTTAAAATTTTAGCTTCTGGGTCATCTTAAATTTGTATATACACCCTCTATAGGATAGGGTATCTGACTAGTCCTATTGACTAGTCTCAAGAAGGTTTTCCAGGTAAAACTATCATAACATGTTCCTAGAGTATCCAAATTGAGTGGGACTAGTTTCATTGGATCGTGGACATACTTTAGTATTGTTGGTGCGAGTTTTAGAATTTAATATCAATTATTTTTTGCGGGGCACGCTATACAAGTGAGATCTCCTAGAAAGGCCAAAAATAAAAAAGTTGTGGGGAAGTTACCATAAATTCCATTTGGCACATCCAATTTTAATCAGACCTGTGGCATTGCAGAAAAGAAATATCAGAGAACTACATAAAAGAAAGTTTCATACCCAGAAGGGCCGAAAATTGGGAGATACAATAGAAGAAATATTGTCTAGCAGAACCACCTTAAAATCAAGATTCAAAAGTGATACTTAGCCAACATAACACCAAAAAAGGGAACTTCTATACCAAATAAGCCTCCAAAAAATCCTATGTGGACTATTGATGAAGGTCAAGAAATGTGTAGGGACATAAATGAACTACAAAAGAAGATGGATTCAATGGAATCTATGTTGGATACTAAGATGGATGGTTTAAAAGGGAAGATCATGGAAGTATTGAAAAATTTCATAACAGAGAAGACACCTGAAAGTGAAAATGCATCCCATGAAATTCATGATGAGGAGACAAGGAAGGTGAATCAAGAATGGAGAAACTCCAACTTTGGTTTGAATACAAACCACGTTCCTACGATTGATATGAGGAAGTTTGATAGAAAGGACCCAATCACATGGATACATCAGATGGAGAAATTCTTTGATCTCCATAATTTTCCACATACACAAAAGGTACGAATTCCTTCTTTATATTTAGAACCTAATCAATTTGTATGGTATCGATGGATTTGTTCTCTCAAATCACTCGTTACTTGGACAATTTTCATGGAAGAAATGATAGCACACTATGGGGATACAAGGAGCAATACCTTCTTTAGCCAATTGATAAATCTCAAGCAAAAGGGTTCAGTTACCGAGCAGATTGAGAACTTCCAAAGATTGAATATAAAGGTAATCGATATTCCAGATGAGCACTTGATTGATGTATTCATAGGAACTTTAAAGGATCAAATTCAACATGAGGTTCGCCTTTGGGAACCCAAATCATTGGAGAATGCATTTAAGGTGGCGAGAAATGTTGAAAGTAAAAATATGGCTATGGCTACTAGAAGGAAAAATCCTAACATCTATAGAGAGAACAATGTTCCTTCTTCTAAAATGCCTCAACCTACAAGGTTGACACCTCAACAATTGGAGGAAAGAAAAGAAAAAGGTTTATGATTTAATTGTGACAACATGTACAGTAAGGGACATAAGTGTGGTGAGAATAAATTATTCTACATAGATTGTGAAGAGGAATAAAACAAGAACAAGAACCATCTCAATATGAAAACGTAGAAGCAATTTCATCTAAAGAGTTGAATCACATGATATCGTGTAATGAATTGGCTGGAATTAGCACTCCTCAAACCCTCAAGATCGAAGGATACATCAAAAAGAAAAAGGTAATAGTCCTAATTGATTCTGGCAGTACTCATAATTTCATTCACTATAAATTAGCCAAAGATCTCAATTGCTTTGTATATCCAGCGCCAGAGTTTCAAGTAATGATTGCAGATATAGGAACTATCAATTGCTCAGAAGAATGCAATAAGATCAATCTTACTATGGGGGAATATGTAATGAATAGTCCAATGATTTCTATACCCATGGGTGGTGCAGATGTTGTACTAGGAATCCAATGGTTACAATCATTAGGAACAATGGATTTTAATTTTCAAGAACTTTTCATGAAATTTTCATTGGAAGAAAAAGAAATTGAGTTAAGATTTGTCACAAGGAAACCCGGTAAGGTGATAAGCTCTAACGACATGAAAAAATTATTGAAAAAGGGGCATCAAGGTGTTATTGCACAACTATGCTCACTAGATGTTCAAACATCTAACCCATCTATTCCTCAAGATCTACAAAGGATCATTGATAATCATGCCAAAGTATTTGAAGATATTCCCAAAGGTCTTCCACCCACTCGAAATCATGATCATGAAATTCACCTAATTCCTGGGAGTGTTCCTCCTAACATCAGGCCATACAGATACCCTTATTCCCAGGAGAGTGAAATTGAGCACATGGTTGAATAAATGTTAGAGCCTGGCATTATCAGACCTAGCCAAAGTTATTACTTTGCACTAGTGGTAATGGTATCAAGAAATATAGCTCATGGCGTATGTGTCCAGATTATAGAGAGCTCAACAAGTTCACTATTAAACATAAGTTTCCCATTCCCGTCATTGATGAATTGTTAGATGAACTACATGGAGCAATCTATTTCACAAAATTGGATATTCGTTTAGGGTATCATCAGATCATAATGAAGGAAGAAGATATCCCAAAAACAACATTTCAAACTCATGAAGTCCATTATGAATTTTTGTTCATGCCTTTTGGCCTTACAAATTCACCTTCCACATTCCAAGGGTTGATGATATAATAATCTATAGCAAGTCTTGGGAGGATCATGTGAAACATGTTGACAAGGTGCTACAACTACTAAAGGAGCAACAACTATATACCAAACCATCCAAATGTTTCTTTGGAGTAAAGGAGGTAGAGTATTTGGGTCATATTTTATCTCATGAAGGTGTCAAGGTAGACCCTAACAAGATTAAGGCCATGATGGACTGGTCAATTCCAAAAACATTAAAGAATCTTAGAGGATTTTTGGGTTTGACAAGTTACTACCACAAGTTTGTTCAGAACTATGGAAGAATAACAACACCTTTAATGGAACTAACTAAGAAGGATGCATTTTCATGGACTCTAGAGGCAACTAAAGCTTTTGAACAGCTTAAAGAGGTGATGTGTAAAGATCCTGTCTTGACCACTTCAGACTTCACAAAAACGTTTATTGTGGAATGTGATTCCTCGAGAAATGGAATTGTTACTGTCCTAATGCAAGAAGGAAGGCCCCTGGCTTTTGAAAGTCGACCACTCAAGGGAAAGGACTTACAAAAACCCATTTATGAGAAAGAAATGATGGCAATACTACATGCATTGAAGAAATGGCATCATTACCTAATAGGTATGAACTTCAAGGTCAAAACAGATCATGCTAGTCTTAAATACTTCTTGGAACAAATACTATCTTTAGAAGAACAAAAAAAATGGGTAACCAAGATATTGGGTTATGATTTTGAAATTGTCTATAAAAAGGGGAAGAAAAATGTTGTGGCAGATGCACTCTCAAGAAAGGATGAATATGTTGAGGCCTTTCTTTGTGCTATCTCCATCATCCAACCCAATTGGATAATATAAGCAAGGGATGAATGGAAGACTGACAAAAAAGTGTGGACTGTCATTCAAAGGTTGGAACAGGATTCCAGTGCATCAGATACATTTGCATGGAAAAATGATTTACTATGGTACAAATATCACTTATATTTATGTAAGAACTCCTAACTCAAACAAAAGGTACTATTGGAATTGCACACCTCTCCAATAGTAGGGCACTCAGGATTTTTGAAAACCTACCATAGAGCCAAGAAGGATTTTTTTTGGGATGGCCTTAAAACTGATGTTCAAAGGTTTGTGGCAGAATGTTTGGTTTGACAACAAAATAAGGTGGAGACAATTAAGACCCCAGGTCTTTTACAACCATTATCCATCACAAGTCAGCGCTGGGAGGAGGTTTCCATGGATTTCAACACAGGGTTACCAAAGTCTGAAGGAAAGAGTGTCATCATGGTGATTGTTGATAGACTGACCAAGTACGCACACTTTTGTGCACTCTCTCATCCCTTCAAAGCTAGTACAGTTGCCACCACATTCATGGAGACAGTTCAAAAGCTACATGGTAGCCCAAAGATTATTGTAAGTGACAGAGATCCCATCTTCATTGGAAATTTTTGGACATAATTATTTTCTTGTTTGTCTACTCAATTGGATCATAGCTCATCCTATCATCCTCAATCTGATGGAAAAACCAAGATAGTGAACAAATGTTTGGAAGGATACCTTCATTTCTTTGTCTCTGATAAACAAACACAATGGTTCAAATGGATACCCTTGGCAGAATGGTGGTATAACACTTCCTTTCATACTGCAACAAAAATGACACCATTTATGGAACTTTATGGATACCACCCTCCTTCCATCACTTCTTCTCTAAAATAAAAATCTAAGTTTCAAGCAGTGGAAGATCACATCGAGAATCAACAACAAGTTCTCCAAATCTTAAAGGTCAACCTGACCATGGCATAGAATCTCATGAAATAACAAGCAGATCAACATCGTAGTGAAAGAAGTTTTGAAGTAGGGGATTGGGTATTTTTAAGACTACAACCATACAAACAGATGTCCCTCAATAAAGCCAAGAAGGATAATAAATTATAACCAAATTACTATGGCCCTTATAAGGTGTTGCAAAATATTGGTACTATGGCATACAAATTGGACTTGCCTGCATCTTCACGAGTACACCCAGTTTTCCATATTTCATGCTTAAAGAAGGTTATAGGTGACAAGATACCAGTTCAAACTATATTTCCAGAACTTGATGAGGAAGGAAAAATCATATTGGAGCCTAAAGCCATCACTGACAGAAGAATTCGCCAGTTGAGGAATAGATCCATTTTAGAGTATCTCATTAAATGGAGGAAACTATCGGCTGAAGATTCCACTTGGGAAGATGAGTCTTTTATACATAAGCATCCAAATTTACTCAAGCGTCGCGGACAACACTTGTCTCAAGGGGAGGGGCATGTTAACCCCTAATATTGGCTCATTACCCCTTAATTGGGGAATATTATATTAGTAATTTTATTTTATTTATGTTGTCTTTAGGCCATTAGTTGTAATTATACCTCCTAGTCTCCTATATATACCAAGGATACATTTTAATTTTGAATCATCTTGTACTTGAACATTTAAGTGGGGTAAAAGGAGGTTGCCCCCTCGAAGAGGCTTATTATCTGAAATT
>ML814835.1:226215-249452 GCA_009831015.1 Picea engelmannii | reverse complement strand
GATATCATTTGGTTACCTAAGAAACCTATAGGTATTAAATATACTCAAGTGTGTCTTAAATGAGAGAGCCTTGCCTCTTATTTATACTCTCCAAGTAGCTTCTTTAAAAACATCTTCTAGGTCACTTTGCCCACTTTCCTTATTTTAGGGTTAACCCACTTCTAATTTCTACATTAAATTTATTATTGAATTAATTTATTTTGTATTCACTTTGAATTATAGTACACTCATCACTTCACTTTATTACTTACCTTTTAAAATATCTTAAACCACTTTGACTACTTTGACCTTTTGGGGCTTCTAGATGACATATGAGGGTCCTCCAACTTCGTAAGGCCATAACTCTCAAACCTTGAGGAGTTATGTGACGTTCCACATACCACCATAAATAGAATGACATGTAATATCCATATATAATAGTATTACCTGAAAATATATCAAAACTCATACCGTTATCCATCAAACAAACTTGGGTCCATTACCCAAACCCGTGTTCTCCAACTTCTCATGGCCATAACTCTCTATCCGTGAGGAGTTATGTGATGTTTCACATACCACCGGAAATGGCATGACAAGAACTATCCATATAGGATAGATTCACTAACAAATTCACTGGCATTCATCTCATTAATCCACAAATAATCATGGGTTCTCTAACCATACTTCTAGGATAATTCAATACGCAAAGTGTCTTCCCGTGAGGGATTTCACCATAAGGGGACCACTTTGGAGTTCATCCATTTCTACTTATTATCAACATGAAAAGACAATAACGAGTCATCTTTACATAAAAAAATCTTGGGTCCATTACCCAACCTTTGTGCTACGGGGCTTTCTTCAAGGGTTGACATCAATTACAGCCAACCTTAATCCATGAGAGGTCGCTTGGGCATGCGATATCTTTTGTCCTTAAAAGAAACAAGATCGAGACCCAATTCTTTGTACCTTGACCTCGTTGGGGACATGCATTAAGAAGGACAATGAGTAGATCGCTCTGATACCACTGATCCATATTTTATGAGCAGAACGAAATGAATACAGATTATTATCAAAATATGCTTAACACAGAATAATAGATATACAGTAAAATTGGTTTCTATTCAATAAGAAAATAAGTAGAAACTATAAAATGCAGTGGAAAACAAGCTTGCTATAATGATGGAGGCTTATCTATGAGAAGAGATGTGATGGCTGCGCTCATTCGCCAGAAGATGATTACAATGAGGCTCTCAAGGAATTTTTACAATAAACAGGAATGTCAAAAACCCTATACATCCAAAAAACTAACCCTAGGAGATGAAGCGACAAAAGTCACGTGGGCCTCGTTTGGGTAAGATAGTACATCAACTTCCCGGGGGCATAACTTTTGCATACGATCTTCGTTTTAGGTGAACGACAGCACGTTAGAAAGGTATATCCTAGGACTACACATGTTTCCTATGGAGATCCCTAAATACAATGATTGTGGTGAGCCCTAAAAACGTTTTTTTAGGGCCTCAAAACTACCTCAGAAGTCAAGGACCCGAAAACTATGAAAAATTTGCCGAACTGGAAAACTACCAAAATGAGCAAGTTGGAATAGGTGGGAGGCCACCAAAATCCATTTGGACGAGCAACATTTTCAAGTGATCTCATGTCTCTTCATATTTATTTTCTTTTTCCATGAGAGGTCGCTTGAGCATGCGATATCTTTTTTCCTCAAACGAAATAAGCTCGAGACCCAATTATTTGTACCCTGACCTCATTGGGGACATGCATTAAGAACGACAAGGAGTAGACCTTTTCTGATACCACTGATCCAGATTTTATGAGTAGAACAAAATGAATATAGATTATTATCAAAATATGCCTAACACAGAATAACAGATATACAGTAAAATTGGTTTCTATTCAATAAGGAAATAAGTTGAAACTATAAAATGCAGTGGAAAACAAGATTGTTATAATGGTGGCGGCTTATCTCTGAGAAGAGATGTGATGGTTGCGCTCATTCGCCAGAATATGATTACAATGAGGATCTCAAGGAATTTTTACAATAAACAGGAATGTCAAAAACCCTGGACATCCAAAAAACTAACCCTAGGAGATGAAGCACCAAAAGTCATGTGGGCCCCGTTTGGGTAAGTTAGTAAATCAAATTCTCAGGGTCATAAATTTTGGACGATTTCCATTTTAGGTGAATAATAGTACGTTGGAAAGGTCTATCCTAGGACTACACATGTTTCCTATGGATATCCCTACATACAATGATTGTGGTGAGCCCTAAAACCATTTTTTAGGGCCTCAAAAGGTGGCGGCATGTTCATGATGACCACAACTTTAGCTGGGTCTACCAAGACTCCTTCTCTGCATACAATATGGCCTAACATGTTTCCATGTGGTACACAGAAAATACACTTCCTTAGATTCATATATATCGGCAATTCACGACATCTATCAAACATTAACCAGAGTAGTCCTACATGGTCTTTTAACAATATGTATATTGTCCAATCATCCATGTATACTTCTAAAAAATTGTGGATGAACTCTCAAAATGTTTCTATCATGATCTGAGACAAGAATGTAGGGGAATTATTCAAGCCAAAGGGCATTACGTTGTATGCGAATGATCCCCATTCTGTTATGAATGTGGTCTTCATCTTGTCTTTCTCTGCAATTCTGACTTGATGATATCCTGAGAATCCGTTTGCAAACGAATAATATTATTTTCCCACAACCTGATCTAGCACTTTGTCACTGAAAGGTGTCAGAATGGATCATGCACGCATGCAAAATTCATACTTTTGTATTCCACATAGACCCAAATGTCTTATGTATCTTTCTTGCTTTGGATAACTTTGTGGCTAATCCACTCTACTTCTTCGATTGGGAAAATAAGTCCCGCTGCAAGCATTTTGTCCACTTCCTTCTTGACCTTTTCTTTTATTATAAGATTAAGTCGGTATGGTTTTTGATTCACAAGTCTTTAGCTGGGTTTCAATTCGATTTTCATTTCTCCCATGGCTCCTTTTATACCTTTCAGTTCTGAGAACGTTTTCAGAAACAAGTCCTCATACTCTCGCAACATGATGTGTACTTCATTCATAGTTTGCTCATCCCAGTAATCTCCTATAAAATCTATCTTAGGATGCTTTTTACTCCCTATATTAACTTCTCACAACTTTAGTGGATGGTTATAATATCTATAGGTGTGACTAGGTATAGTATACTAAATCTCTCTACTGCCTTCCATTTCTTTAATGGTTAAGTTTCTAATCTCTTCTAAGTCATCGAGTTTTTCCAGGTCTTTCTCAACTTTACATCAAGGTAAAACTATCTTATCAGTTTCAAGACTCAGACTAGACTGAATCAAATGAACATGGTCAACACAAACTACTAGACTTGATCTCCTTTTGCAGATGTATGTAAAAAGAATTTCCCTGATTCTTTGAAGGACTTTGTTGAGCTTAGGGTACTTACTTGTAAAGAAGTCCTTGCAAAATTGGTCTTGTAAGGTCAACCAAAAATTTGTTTGTCTTCTAGTCTCCTCATGTATATACCAGGATTTTGGGATTGGCCCCAGTGAATGGAGAAATACTTGAACCCATAGGTGAGAGGGTACTTCCACAACTCTCCACTTCTTTAAGCAATGCTCAATGTGCACTTTAGGGTCAAACCTTCCATCGAACAATTGCGCATATTGAAAATATATATTCATCTCTTCTTTCAATTGATCCCTACTTTGGAATCGACATAAAATGGATTGTTTTTTGTATTCCCACTCCATAATCAAGGCTTTATGTGTGGCCCACCATCTAGCAGGGGTTTCTTGCAGGGTTAAGTTAATAACATAGATCCTATAATCCGTCGTTATTTTCTCTTCCATGCTGGCAAGAAAATTGTGTACCTATGAGATACCATCATATTTCGAGTGTTATTTGACCTCAGTTTCAATCCATCTCATTTCTATGATAGTTGTGCATCATCTTGAGAATCGTTCATATGAACCCTGATGCCAACTATCAAATTCTAATTATGAATTCTCATCATCAGACTGTATGATTCTCCAACTTAACGATCCATATGCAATCGGATTTATGTAATCTACTCTTGTTCTTCTATTATGGTGTATAATTGGTCAAGAGAATCTGACTCCATATTGGGGTCCATTGGTTTAGTGTATCTAGGCCCTAAACATGGATCTAAGGGTTGAACTACTTTTATCCCATCTGCTTCAAATGTCATGGTTCCCCTCTTTAGATCAACGATAGAATATTTTTTGTATGCCCAATCAATTCTGAGTAGAGTAGGGTAGGGATCCTTATCTGCCATGATTTCAATTACCTCAAAATCGGTTGTGGTTTTAACTCTCGCAACATCTATTTCCACATTTTCCATCCTTCCTACTGGGAAAATGCAGTACTAGTTTTCCATTCTCAACTAGATGGGGTAATATACTAACTAAGGTTTTCCCAAAGCTTCCTAGGAATTTTTGGGTAGGTGATTGAAGAGCATCGTATAAATCCAAAGGCACACGCCTAACCAAAGGAGACATCTGGAAAAGCACCAACACACATTTTGAAATGTTTTGAAGATTAATGAATGGACATTAATGTAATAGCTAGGGAAGCATACTTACCTTTGTGTTTTGGATATTGTAAACAGATCTTGAGCGTTGCTCTGATCTGTCGAATGTGGAGGCATTTATGTGTAATGAATGTAAAGTAGGTAGATTTAAATAATAGATTAGACAGTTTTAGGAGCGTAGGAGGTAGGAGGGAAAATGGATGATAGACACCCTCGACCTTTTGATCATTGGGAACATTATGATTCAAATTTCATAAGTTGTAGAGATGTAGAGGAGAACAAAGAATTTTTTCATGCATTCTAGATATAGTTGTTTACCATGTATGAGAGCACTGGAATTAATGAAATAAAAGATTTGATTCCAATCTTTGTTTTTTTTATGGCTATTGGAATCGCCTATTGAACGATATGTTGCGTCTTGTTTGCATTCTTTGTGCGCATTTTATTTCAATGCAAATCTGTGTGTGTATATTCTAGGATTCTATATTGAATATTTGAATTTTGGATAAGGGGAGAATGAGTTTCAGTTGTTTCTCTTTATGAGAACGCCTACAAGAGTGCAGTGGAGGGTCCATAAGGAGTGCGTCGATCAGACTCTGAGTTTTACCTCAAAAATCTCAAAAGAGATTCAAACTTTGTCTTTACAGGCAAGAGTGTTAGCAGAGCATAGAGTCGTGCAAGGTGTGCGCAGGCTAGGTGAAGTCTTAGATTTTACCAAGTCTAGGAGAGGAATTGAGGGACTGTTGTCGCAAGGAGTGCATAGAGTCAAAGATCTAAAATAACCAGAGGTTATTTGAAAACTGTCGCAAGGAGTGCATGTAGGGACTCCTTTTGGAGGCCTTGAGTTTGCAAGTGAAAGCTCAGGAGGGTTAGAACCTGTGAGTTGTTCCAAAGGGAGACAGAGGTTGAATTGTTTCGCAGGAATCAAGTTTAGGAGGGAAGGACGCCAAGTTGTCTGGCCAGAAGTCCTTGAGAAGTTGAATCGGATGGTTGAATCGCTTCAGGAGGAAGCGTCGAAATTCCATTAACCATTGGATTTCTTAGAACAACGAAGAGATTAAGACTGAGTGTCTTTTCAACACCCTTAAGCTCTAGAGGGATAGTGACCGTCAAATCTGGATCAACGTGGGTCATTGATCTTGCAGGTGAACTCGCATATCGGAGTTCGGGGAATGGAGTGACAAGAGGTTTGGGGTCAAGTGTCTTGGATCACCGATTTACAAAATCCCAATACATCGTGGGCCGTTAGATCAAGGGAGGCATACAGTCGTTGGATCTTGTCAAAGGCTAGATTTCGGAGTCAGGGATTCACAAGGAGAGTGTACAAGGGGTGGTGGTCTAACTCATGAATTGTGAGTCACGAAAGGCACTTGTTCCTAGGCTTGGTTGTGGTCACGTTGGAGAGGGGGCTTACACCATAAGCCCATTCAAAATTTCGCATTTCAGCTATTTCCAAGAGCCATGGCATAGTGTTTGAAGCACCCTAACTTGAGAAAATCGAAATCCTGTGTGGGATTAAACAAGGGGTTTTGTTAACCCTTGGCATGGTCTAGAGAAGATCCTGCGCGGATCTCGGCCTGAGGGCAGGAGGTCTGCACCAGTTGTGGTATCAGAGCCCAAAGCAAGTTCTTTTCTTTCTGTAGCAGAGAAAAAAGAGGAATTTTACAACCATTCCGTCGAGAAGGAGAGAAAGGGAAATGCCTAATCTAGCAGTGGAAAGAGAAATGCATGAATTACATGCCAGGATTAATGCTATGGAGACAACACAGAGGCACACAGTTGACGTTGGGGATATTAGCGAAGCTGAAAGTGAAAATGAAGTTGAAAACGAAGGAGAAGAAGTTGCAGTCGAAGATGCTGCAGAAGAACACTTATTCAAGGTTGTTGCTATGATAGGAGCTAGGGAAAAAATGGACATTCCAATGTACGAAGGAAACTTGGATGTTGAAGAGATTCTAGACTAGATTAGAGCTCTAGACAAATACTTCGACTATGAGGATGTCGAGGAAGACAAGAAAGTCAAACATGTCATTACTAGACTTAAAGGGCATGCAACACTGTGGTGGGATGAACTGTAGGCTGATAGACGTTGCAAGGGCAAGCAGAAAATCAAAAGCTGGGATAGAATGGTTGCAAAAATGAAATCCAAGTTTATACCCAGGGATTATCAAATAAATCTATTTCGGAGGATGCAAAATTTGAGACAGAAGTTGATGTCAGTGAAAGAATACACTAAAGATTTCCATAGGAAGCGATGATGAGAAAGTTGCCAGGAAGCGATGATGAGAAAGTTTCCAGGTATATGAATGGTCTACGATATGAAATTCAGGACGAGATGAGCATGATGGCCATTTGAACTGTAGAAGATGCTTATCAGATGGCTCTGAAAGTTGAAGAGAAGCAGAGTCGAAAGCAAGGTCAAAGAGGCCGAGGTAGAAGTCAAATAAGAGGCAAGACGATTGCCCAGGACAGAACTCAAAAACCTAAAGAAGAGGGGAAGAAACCTCAAACTCAATCTAAGAGAGGAGGAAGCTCACAGGGGAGGCAGTATTGTTGAAGGAAAATCTCCCTGCGGATAGGTAGATCTCCTCAAAGAGCTAGAATATTAACTCTAAGACATAAAGTGATTATCATGGTCACTGACTTCCTTTTAGGTCTACACAAACTAATGCATGAAGAGGAAGGAGGAAAGATGTACCTTTTACAGATGTTTGTCCCTGCACGCTCCGAGTTGAACTCCAATCTTGAGCTCCTTGATAAACCCTGTAGACAAACAAAGTACAACCACTTCCTATTCTATCGAGATTAGTTCGAAGCAGACCTATCTACTTAGAGACAAATTCATGTAATGTAAAACACAAATTAGAAAGAAACAGGCCAAGCATATTACATTAATGAGGAAAAAATGTTACTTACAGCCATAGATGGAATGTAGTAGTTTCGTCAAGTTCTCCTTGTCTATCCCTTGCTCAAAATCTCCACGATCGGAATGACGATAGCTTCGCTGATTAGCCTCCACTTCACTGTGTGTTCCCTATGAGATCATAGGTTTTATGCTTCTAATTCTCCCTCCCTTTTCACCATGAGAGAGCCTGCTTATATAGGTTTAGAGAGGCCCAACCACTTAGATATATTTAGATTAAGTTGAGGATTATTCTCCTTGAGTTAGGGATCCTCCCTAAGATCATGGATGGACTAGGGGTTTGAATCCAATTGTCTTCCAAGATTGAAAATATATTTCCCCCATTCTCCTCAACATACCAACTGCTACCCAGAATAGGTAGCGCTCCTTCAAAATAGGTGTCAGAGCGTTATAGCGCTCCTCAACAAGGTATAGGGGGTGTCAGCACTCCCAAAAGTAGTAACGCTCCTCCAGAAGGTAGAAGTAGTGTTATAACGCTCCCATATAGTGAATAGGGGAGAGCCATCACTCCTGAGAGAGGTGTAGGGGAGCACTCTCCTCCAAAAACCCAATTTTTGTGGTTCTTTCAGATGGTAAGAGGTTCATAAGCCTAGTTAACCATTCCTCTTCTTCCAAATCAAGTGTTTGAGGTGTTTCAAATGTATTTATGATGTTGTTATAGGTATGACATAAGCGTTATGGCAATATTCTTTTCTTGACACTTGCGACACTTGTAAGCAAGATGCGACACTTGCAACACTATCGAAGTGAGTAATTTTGATGTGTAACATATTGCCCCCCAAAGTATGAAGTTAGAAGATGAGAACTGATAACTGAAATGCTTTGTATAATTTCAAGAAAGGGTATAGATGCGGAGAACCTAACAGAAGTTTCACACAAACATCCAACAAATATTAGGACATGTTTCAAACCTAAGGCAGGCATACCTATGCTTGGGTGATAAAGACTTGCAAGATATGGCCGCCATAAAATACACTGTGGATCCATAATTGTATTGATAAAAAGTATAGCCACCCTAGATACAATGTGGATCTATACTCATATGATCTGAACTGATCGTAGCCACGAATAATACACAGTGGATCTACGAGATGACAAGACATAGCCACGACCAATACAAAGTGGATCCATATGACAGTATATGTCTCACTGTTCAAGAGAAACTCCTTCGCAACCTAGGCAAAGTATGTATCAGAGTGATCACTCAACCCAGGGTCTTCTTACCGATCCCGATGTAGTACGAATCTAACCATGTGAATAGATGTATTGATGTCGAACATGGCAGAAACCACTTGATTACTGGTCAATAATCTAAATCGTTAACAAGAGTGAGGCAGATCACCATTAATGTCAATGATTCCCAAGGTACTCTAGTACATTCCAACGAATGTGAATGGATGAGTTGAATTCGAACATCCGTAGAATCGTCTGATCAAATTTCAATGATGTAAACCTATTTTCGGACATGAGGAGGCCTGCCATTGAGGCATGCAGGTCCCAAAGTACTAATTGGTTTCTAAATCTAGTTCCTGGATAATGTGTTGAAGTCAACGGGAATAGACTCATCGAAGGAGGGCCTTGATGTATCCCCCATCAATGACATGAAACAAACACAGAGATGTAAATGGTAGATCAAATGAACATGGACTAACACGGGTATTGAGACAAGATATTTGTGATGGCTGACTCTTGAGGTGGATACTTCCCTTGAACACTGAGGCACAACAACATAAACATTTCATGGACCAAAACTTGATGATTCAATGGATATTGTGACTTACGTCGGGTGACCCAAAGGAGTGATAGAAAATCAAAGGATTGGCTTAGTGTAGAGGTTCAGTGGATTAAGATGTGTGCAAAGACAAAGTGTCATGTTCAAGGGCGAGAGTTACTTGGTAATGTTCTCAAAAACTACTTGGCTTGCTTCCTTCAATTTTTCCCCCCATCCAGATAGATGAGTACCTCTTTTTAATTTAACGAGCTCGAGGAGGATAACACATGCTCAATAAAACTCACCTTCAATAAGTTCCTCTTCCTTTGTTTAACGAACTAGAAGAAGTAAGGGTTCAATCCCATATGGGTTTGTCGATGTTTGTTTTAATGAGTCCAAAGATAGAGAACTCGAAGGTTTTTCATGATTATAGAGTCCGGAAAAACACTTAAAAGAGAACTCTTTCAGTTCCTTTTTTGTAAAGTAGTCTGATGAGACCGAAAAAGAGATAAACTATCTCTCAACAAACATTTTCTTCAAATACTTTAACGAGCGTGAAGAGAACAAGGTGCTCGACAATATTTTCATCTTTAAAGAGTCTGAAAATAACTCAAAGATGACTCCAATGTTGTCCTTTTTCGTAATGCTAGTCTCGCGAGGCCGAAAAAGAGATAAATTATCACTCGAAAGATGCCCTTTCAAACCGTTTAACGAGTGGAAAAGGAAGCAAGATCACTCAACAATCTTTTCATGTTTAGAGAGTCTGAAAAGAGCTTAAAGGAGACTCTAGGGGGTTCCTTTTTCGTGTATCCATACAGGTCCGAAAAAGAGATAAACGTTTACGTGGTTGCATTCTCATGTATTTACGAGCATGAGAAAGAACAAAGACTAAGCTCGGTATGCCCCCATCTTGAAAGCTAGTGGCTTAGCTCCAGAAAGATCATCAAAGGATGGAAACATGCCCTCCAAGCTTCAATTCATTCACCGGCTCTGAGGTCGTCACCAATTTCTCTAGTAGATGAGAAAAAGGAGAAGGGTGGATGAAAAGAAGGTTCAAGAGAGGTGACTGTTTCATTTTTTAACGATCTTGACACAGGAAAAGAACTATGCTCAGGACCTCTGTTTCATTTTTTAACGAGCTTGCCACAGAGAAGAGAAACTATGCTTGTGGTTTCATCTTGATCATGGCTTCCAAGAGAATACTGCTCTGGAAGGATACCATGTCAAGGGACAAAACTCGGTCATGGCTTCGAAGAGATATTCACTGGATGGAAGATAATCACTCAGGAAGGAACACATGTCGAGGGTCGCGATAGGAGTAAGGAGATCAAGATCCAATAATCCTATCGAAGAAATCACCATGTCCACTACCGGATCCAAATCGTCGAGAGTTGAAATCATGGGAGATGATGAAAAATCAACACCAGGAGGGGAGATAGACTGTATATCTACCCAAATTTTTTCATGAGGGGGAAGAAAAGAGGATTGGTGATGGTTATTATCCCAAGGTAACTTGTCGGTGCGAAGCATCTCTGGAATAGATTCATCCAAAGGAAAAGTTGGGGAAATGTAGTCGATCACAGACGACAAGGAACTCAACCGTGATTGCATCGAGGAAACGTCAGGTGCCAATAGATGTTGGTCATCTGACAAGGGAGAAGCAGATTGGGTAGAAACGTATGACGTTTCAGCTGGACTAAGTGGCACAGTGTCACCTAGTGCATCGAATTCCAACGGACAAGGTACAATCCAAGGGTCGGATGATTCCAAATATTGATAAGTCGTGGTTGAAATCATATCGACTGTGGCAATATGATGTGTAGTCGATGGAAGTGGTGTAGGGAAGGTACCCATGAGGCTAGAATATTTCAGTAATCCAACACAAACTCTTTCATACATGATCTTGTGGTCTCCCAAGAAAGGAATATTGTTGGTAGCAAGAATGCGAGCATCGGTCGTGAAGAAATCCAATTGATCAACAGTGACAATTTTGCCCTGATGAGGAAATTGTACACATCGAAAAATGGACGAGGCAACGACAGTCATAGCATAAAACCAACTTCTTCCAAGTAACAAGTTGTAATCGAGGGGAGCATCGACCACCTCGACATCAACAGTAACGGTTTTTCCACCCAATTGGATGGGCAGGGACTGTAAGAGCCCATGGGGATGAAAACCTCGCCCGTTGAAGGCACATAACATCGTTGGGGACTTGTTTAGTGCTGGTGATTTTAAACCTTTCCAACATGCCAAAGACATGACACAAGTTGAGGCTCCCTCATCCAGAATAGTTCAGTGTATTTGTTGATTGTGAACAACAACATCAACTTGGAAAGCAAGTTGGTGGGAGAGTCGAGACACATAATTGTCCAGGTTAAACATGATCTGATTGGACAACTCAGGATCAACAACGCCAAGAGAAGCCAAGAGCGTTCTACATTGATTGGGGCAATGCTGTAGAACTTCTAACGCAGACATAGCACACGGTGCTTGAGCCAAATATTCAACAATATTGTAGTTCTGGGCGGCACGTGAACTAGGATTAAAGGTAGCTTTGTGGATAGTGCTCTTAGGAGGGCATAAGATAGAGTCGAGCATGGCTTTCTCAATCTGAAGTGGTCCAGACGGAGGATTAACCGATGGCAGACTAACGGAGGATGATGATGGATCCGGTAAAGTACCGGTACCGTTAGTGTCTTTTCCTTTGTCAGGGTTAACCGGTGTGTCGTATGTCTTAGAGCGAGTGGTCAAATTGATCCCATTAAACATATAAATATGTGCACTCGACGAGGCCTCATCATTGGGATCGCTAGAACTGCCCCTAGGAGAGGAGGTTTGAGAAACCATGGATTGTTGTTGTGGAAAATGTTGAGTAAGCACAGCGGGTTGTGATTTTCCTTGGAAAATTTTGGCCACTTCATTGCTAAGAGGACAGTCTCGAGTGTAGTGATCGCCACCACAAATGATACATGGGAATTTCAGCTTCCGTTGTGTTTGTTTTTCGGTAGCAGGTGGTTGAGCTTGATTTTTCGTTTGTTCATTGTTATTTTTTTATTATTATTATTTGTCTTCTTCTTACCTCTGTTGCGAAGGGGCAAATTGAACTGCATTCACCTTGGAGATCTAAGTTTGGGGGGAGGTAGAGGAGGGTGTAGTCTATTTGGAAAAAGATTGAGTTTTGATAGAACCGATAATAACATCCACATGAGATGAGGATGATGGCTTAGAAGGATCGGTATTAGCTCGAGCATCATTCGGAAGTAAATCATACAAAGTACCAGATTGGGAATAAACCAAATCTAAATACTAGGCCCGAGCGATGGCTTGTTCCTCTGTGACCGCACCACCCATAGTGACATCACGAGTGATCGGGGGTAACAGTGATTTAGTAAACCATTCCACCAATAGTATGTCAGGAATGACTGCCTTGATCATCCTTCGTTGTCGTCTCCACTCATGAATATGGTCAGAGATATGCACAGAGTTAGTTTGACGAAGGGAGGTCAAGAGTTCAATACCTGTCTCATAGTGAATAGGCAGTTGAAAGTGCGTGAGGAAATACATGGCAAGGGAATTGAAATCATGAAAAGAAGCAAGTGGTAGTTCAATATACCACTTTGTTGCTGAATCGGTAAGTGTTCGCTAGAAAAGACGTAAACGTATAGAATCGTCCATGAGGGAGTTTGATGAACACCACAAATTGAAAGTCATCGCATGGTTGTTCGGATCTTGGCCAGGGTTTCCATCAAATTTTGGAATATTAGAAGGAAGTTTAGCTGGAATGACTGGCCAAACCGGTGAATGAGAAATAGGATCATTAGTTAACCAAGATAAGTCTGGGAGATCCAGAGTCACAAGGAAAGGTAGTTGTCAGTTAATTTGTGAATGATACTGGTGCGGCATAGGAACACCAGTAGGACCATATACTGGGTTAGGTGGATAGTTGTAACCAGTAGGTACTCCTACATACAGTTGTTGCTGGCCAGGATAAGAAGGATTCGATGGTGCATGGGAAACATTGGCATAACCCGGTGGGTTCTGAACATTATAGGCCGGACAATTTATTTGCCCATGAAGAGGATAAACAATTTTCCCTTGAGAATGGTAAGGAGTAGATCCTGGAGGTGGATACATATGAGGCCCATGAGGAGGATAAGACTGTGGTCCCGGAGAACTCCAGGTGGTGTTTTGGATTTCGCCCGGATAAGATTGCCCATAAGATGTTCCAGAAGCGACATGATTGGATACTCCTCCTAGTGGGTTATTATACAAGTTCCCCCCAATGTGGGGTTGGGTAAAAATACCTCTTGAAGATACTCCCCAGGATTGTGAAGGGTTTCCAGCAAATGAGGTTTTCCCCCCTGCCAGTGGTGGATTTACGACCGGGGTGTGACTGGAAAACAGAGGTTGCCCTCCAGGAGGAGTATGAAAAATGGGTTGTCCCCCGGGAGGGGTAGGCCCACCATGGAACGGTAGTCCTCCAAGAGGGAAAGGTTCTTTGGATGGTGGTTTCCCTCCAGCTGGTTGTGTTTGGCCAGCAGGGGTCTGCATTCTCGGGTGAGAAGATGTCCCAGCAGGATCATGTGGAACATGTGGAGCTGTAGAGTAAAAGCTTGTAGAAACGGGGGTAGAGATGGAAGTTCTTTGGGGGTGAGTAGAGGTGATGAGTCCAGCATCAGGATGGACTTGTGCTGGTGTAGTAGTAGGGTTAATAACCTGATTGAATAGGCGATTCATGGTTTGACCGGATGGTCCTGTTTCACTAGGAGGGTCATGGGATTGAAAAGGTTGTCGAAAGGATTCGAAATGTTCATAGAGATCGCGTCCCGAAGAAGTCCTCCATACAGAATGAGCAAGTGTGGGATTGGTATCTACTGCGGTGCTAGGATGAACATGAGTCCTATACTCGTCACCAAAGATTGGTTATGTGGATCCCATATATGTTTCGGTAAAAATCCTCTCCGGTAATCGTGGGACCTCTTCGTCTATGACGTTCCCAAGGGAGTCTAAACGAACCAAAAGTGGTTCGAGAGGGGTTACCGACACATGTGTATTGGGATTTTCAACCGTGACCAAAGCACCTTCTGAGTTATCTAACAGAGGAGCGATAGCACTTCCAGCGTCAGATTGATTTTCTACCTCTCTACGATAGTTGTCTTTGGGAGGGTTAGGAGGTAAGGGTTGATAGCCTTCCGGAGGCAACCCTTGCATCCTACATGATCGGTGAAGACCTTTATAATCTACGGGCTTAATTGTGGAGAATGACAGAACACACTGAAAATCTAGGGCCAACTAACATAAAGAAACGACATGCGCTAATAAAATCTAGGAATCAACCAAGAAGACAAAACTTCTCTCGATGATCCTACTAGTTGGTGATGAAATCCAACGTCGCGTGATCAAGTCAAGAAGGGGCTAGGATATGGTGGAACAGTTACAATGGCGACCTGCTTAACAGACTTTCACCTTGGTACAAGCTTCCATGCAATAATTGTGGATTTACCCTCCAAGGAGCCCGAGTGAGTTTGACCAATGTTTGTTCCAGGTATAGTGAGACTTCCCTTCATCGTCACCTTGTGTAAGTACCTAAAGATTATGGAAACTAAAGACACCAATTCGCAGTGAATCCCTGGGCGGGTACAGTCGATAGTCCGATATGAAACGTATAGGCAGGATAACAAGTCCGAAATCAACCCAAAAGGCTCCCACAAATAATCGTGGGTATACCTTCCAGTGACCCCCAATATATGATCCGACCACTACAAACAGTTGAACCACGGAGGGATAATCTCCATAATTCGCTCGAATGCGACCTCGTGTGTAACCCCTGTGTGAGAGGAGGATCCCAGAAAACCAATACGGCAATTGGATTTGATTCTCCCTTTCTCAAGATGCTAATGTTTTTTTTGAAAACTTTGGAGAGTTGTACTCACAGCCTAATCCAAAGTGCTAACCCTAGTCTATTGTTGGTGGAAGATCCTAAAAAAAAAAATGTTCTAGATAATTTTTAATTAGCGTTCGTTTTAGAGCTGTTCTTTACTCAAAGGGTGGGCAAAAGTGAAACTGATGGGATGAGGACTCAATTCCCAAAAAGATGCATGAAAGATGATAAGCAATCGTTTCTTTTCAATGAACGCTTATTTAAAGGAAAGAGAAAGAGTCGTTTTCACTTTCAAACACTAATATGAAATGTCCTCAATCAATTGGTTCTCAATCGAATCCAATGCAATGCTAAAACATTTTCAAAAACGCCTTCTAATATGAAAACCAATCATTAAAATGTATTTGTTTTTCATTTGTATGCGAACGATGATTAATCCCATGCAAAGACTTCTCTTACCAACTACCCTTTCAGATCAAGGAGATTCAGACAAGCATGATCAGATTTCGCACACATGACACACACCCTCTTGCTATGATTGAAACAAGAAGCAAACAAAAGACAAAAGATAACAAAGCAAAATCAAACAATTCACACAAAAGAGAGATGTTGAAGAACAATGGCCTCAAATAACCAAACAAAATGATTCACAGATTTTTGATGCCCTTCACCAGAGTTCCCGCTCAGACGGATAGGAGAGAAGAAAGCAGTGGATTGATTTCAAGCTCTCAACAACAAAAACTCAAAAAATAATGATGAATACCACCAAATCTGAACAACAAAGTGCTTATTTCTCAGAAGGAGGGATGTCAAAGTTCAATGGGAAGAAGCATTGAATCACAAAGAATCTCAGCAAGTGAAAAAACAGGGTCTGGACCTCAAAAAATGCAATTTTTGAAAAGATTTTTTGCAAAAAGGGGTTGGCGCTCTGGTGTAAGGGACACCAGGGCGTTATAAAACTCTGTCCAACACCTTTAGGGAGTGCTGGCACTCTGCTAACATGGGCACAGGGGCACTGGGCTTAAAAAATTCATAAAAATTTCCAAAAACCCAAAATTTCAGTCAAATTTTGACAGTCAAGCTAAATGTGATGGGGTAAAGAGTCAATCATCATATGAAATCAAACATATGGGATAAACAAGGTCTGAAAACAACAAAGGGTAAGACAAGTTCTATGAGGAAAAATCAAAACCAGAGATTCTGGGTTCGATCCCTAGTGGAGTCGTCAGTTTCTGTTGAAGGAAAATCTCCCTGCGGACAGGTAGATCTCCTCAAAGAGCTAGACTTTTAACTCTAAGACAGAAATTGCTTATCATGGTCACTGACTTCCTTTTAGGTCTACACAAACTAATGCATGAAGAGGTAGGAGGAAAGGCGTACCTTTTACTGGTGTTTTTCCCTGCACGCTCCGAGTTGAACTCCAATCTTGAGCTCCTCGATAAACCCTGTAGACAAACAAAGTACAACCACTTCCTATTCTATCGAGATTAGTTCAAAGTAGACCTATCTACTTAGAGACAAATTCATGTAATGTCAAACACAAATTAGAAAGAAACAGACCAAGCATATTATATTAATGAGGACAAAACGTTATTTACAGCCATAGATGGAATGTAGCAGTTTCGTCAAGTTCTCCTTGTCTAACCCTTGCTCAAAATCTCCATGATTGGAATGATGATAGCTTCTCTGATTAGCCTCCACTTCACTATGTGTTCCCTATGAGATCATAGGTTTCATGCTTCTAATTTTCCCTCCCTTTCACCATGAGAGAGCCTGCTTATATAGGTTTAGAGAGGCCCAACCACTTAGATATATTTAGGGTAAGTTGAGGATTCTCCTCCTTGAGTTAGGGATCCTCCCTAAGATCATGGCTGGACTAGGGGTTCGAATCCAACTGCCTTCCAAGATTGAAAAGATCTTTCCCCCATTCTCCTCAACAGACCAACTATTGCCCAGAATAGGTAGCGCTCCTTCAAAAGAGGTGTCAGAGCGTTATAGCGCTCCTCAGCAAGGTATAGGGGGCGCCAACACTCCCAAAAGAAGTAGCACTCCTACATAAGGTAGAAGTAGTGTTATAACTCTCCCATATAGTGAATAGGGGAGCGCCAGCACTCCTGAGAGAGGTGTAGGGGAGCACTCTCCTCCAAAAACCCATTTTTTGTGGTTCTTTCAGATGGCAAGAGGTTCATAAGCCCAGTTAACCATTCCTCTTCTTCCAAATCAAGTGTTTGAGGTGTTTCAAGTGTATTTATGATGTCGTTATAGGTACGACATAAGCGTTATGGAAGTATGATTTTCTTTACACTTGTGAGAAAGATGCGACACTTGCAACACTATCGAAGTGAGTAATTTTGATGTGTAACAGGTATGCACATAGAATTACTTTTCCTCGAACCGGAGGAAGAGGAAGAGGCAGAGGAGGTTAAGTGAAATGCTTTGTCTGTGGGAAAATCAAACATAAATCCTATGAGTGTCCATATAGGAAGAAAGATGGTGGCGAAACTCACATTGTCGAAGCTCAAGGATGGAATGTTGAGGTAGAGGACGTTGAGGGCAGAAGATTTTTGATGATGAGGAAAGTTCTCTTGAAACCAGAGAAGGAGCCAGAGAACCCAGCCCAAAGAAATAGTCTGTTTCAGACTACTTGCAAAACCAAATATAGGGTATGCAAGGTCATAGTAGACAGCGGTAGCACAAATAATCTTGTATCTATGGAAATGGTAGAAAATCTGGAGCTAGAGACTATTGTGCATCCAAGCCCCTACAAAGTTTCGTGGCTAAAAAAAGGACATCAAGTAAATGTCACTAAACAATTTTTAGTTGAATTTAAAATAGGAGGATATAAAGATGAGATATTGTGTGATGTCATTCCCATGGATGTTTGTCATCTATTGTTGGGTAGACCATGGAAATATGACAGAAATGTGGTGCATGATGGGAGAAAGAACACGTACACTCTGGAGAAAAGTGGTAGGACACACATGTTGTTGTTGATTAAGAATAAAGAGGTGAAAACAGAGATGAGAAACACTATACTTCTCATGAGTGGGAAGGAACTTCTTAAGGAAGTCAAGAAGAAGGAAGACACACAATTCATTATGGTTAGGAAGCCTAGAATTTTTTTGAACAACACTAAGATAGATGATTTACCGAAAGAAATCCAGGAGTTGTTGGAGGAATTTTATGATATAGTAGTGGAAGAACTACCTTGTTCGTTGCCACCTATCAGGAGTATAAGACATCATATTGATCTTATACCTGGAGCTAGTTTTCCTAACAAAGCAGCGTACAGTTTGACGCCATAATATAATGAAGAAGTTAAGAGACATGTCCAAGACTTAATGGACAAAGGATTGATTCAGGAGAGCTTGAGTCCATGCGTTGTTCCGACAGTGCTCAGCCCAAGAAAGGATGGTGGATGGAGAATGTGTACAAGCTCGAGGGAAATTAATAAAATTACCATCAGATACAAGTTCCCATTGCCAAGGATGGATGACTTGATGGACTTCTTGAGTGGAGCAAAGTTTTTTTCAAAGATTGATTTAAAAAGAGGATATCATCATATTAGAATGAGAGAAGGTGATGACTGGAAGACAACATTCAAGACAAATGAAGGGTTGTATGAATGGATTTTCATGCCATTTGTCTTGACAAATGCACCCAGTACTTTCATGAGGTTGATGAACGAAGTCTTGAAGGATTTCATTGGGAAATTCGTCATTGTATATCTTGATGATATATTAATTTTCAGCAAAACTAAAGCAAAACATTTAAAGCATTTAACTGCAATGATGAGGAGGTTACAACAAGAGAAATTGTTGATCGATATGAAGATATCGTCATTTATGAGGACATAACTCATTTATTTGGGTTTTGTTATCTTTGCAAATGAATTGAAAATGGATCTGGAAAAGATAAATGCGATTAGGGATTGGCAATCGTCGAAGAGCGTGTTTGAAGTTCAAAGCTTCCATGGTTTGGCTAGCTTCTACAAAAAATTCATCCGAAACTTCAGTGGAATTAGCGCATCAATGATGGATACGGTGAAGAAAAGACATAAATCTTTTCACTGGACGGAGGAAGCGGAGAAGAGCTTCCACCTGCTGAATAAGAAGATCACTGAGCAAATAATTCTGGTTTTTCCAGATTTCAACAAGACATTTCAGGTCAGGTGTGACGCGAGTGGATTTTCCATTGGAGCGGTCTTGAGCCAAGACAACAGGCCAATCACGTATTTCAATGAAAAATTGAATGAAGCAAAGATCAAGTACTCCACGTATGACAAATAATTCTATGCAGTCATACAAGCGCTGAAGAATTGGAGGCACTATCTGGTTCCCAAAGAGTTTTTTTTGTACAACGATAATCACGCTTTTCAATTTGTTACTCGATAGGAGAAGTTGAACCAAAAACATGCTAAATGGGTTGAATACATGCAAAATTTTACTTTTGTGATCAAACATATTTCTAGAACTGCTAGCAAAGTTGTTGACGCTTTGAGTAGGAAATGTTTGCTTATGTAGGAATTCAGAGTCAAGACTTTAGGTTTTGATAACCTCAAAGAAATGTACAGGGATGATCCAAACTTCAAAGAGGCATATGAGGCATTTGAGAATCCAATTCTCAGGGACAGAAGCCAATGGATTGAATACATGATCCAGGATGGATTATTGTTCAGGGGAAACCAACTATGTGTTCCTAAATGCTCCATGAGGGAGAATTTGCTGAAGGAAAATCACAGTGAAGGATTGGCCGGACACTTCGGTCATGAAAAAACGTTCTCAAAGTTGAATGGCTCATATTTTTGGCCAGGGATGAGGACTGATGTGAATAAATTTGTGGGCAGGTGCAGAATTTGTCAGCACACGAAAGGAAAAAGGCAGAACACAAGGTTATACCAATCATTACCCATACTGGAAAGGTCATGGGATGCCATGAGCATGGATTTCATATTGGGACTGCCAAGGACACAAAGGGGATATGATTCAATATTTGTAGTGGTAGACAGATTTTCAAAGATGGCACATTTCATACCATGCCAGAAAACTAGTGACACAACTCATATTGCGAACCTGTTTTTCAAGGAAGTCGTCAGACTTCACGGCTTGCCAAGGAGTATCTTTTCTGATCAAGATACCAAGTTCGTAGGAAATTTCTGAAAGACCTTATGGAAGAATTTGGGGACAAATTTGTCTTTTAGCTCAACATATCATCTTCAGACCGATGGACAGACAGAGGTCGTGAATAGGAGCTTGGGAGATTTATTAAGTAGCTTAGTGACTGAACACCACAGTCAATGGGATCACATTCTGCCACAGGAAAAATTCACTTACAATGATTCACTCAATAGAAGCACAGGGTAGAGTCCATTCTAGATTGTATATGGAATACAACCAAGGGGAGTTTCTGAATTGAAAGATTCAGAACAAACTGAATTCAGGAGTGCTAGTGCAGAGGAATTTGCAAAAGGGATGAAGGAGCTTCACAACAGAATTAAGGAGCGATTGCAGAGTTCAAGTCAAGAGTACAAACATAGAGCAGATCAACATAGGCGAGAACTTCAATTCAAAGTTGGTGATTTGATTCTTGCACATTTGAGGAAGGAGAGGTTCCCAAGGGGAAGATACAACAAGATGAAGATGAAAAAGATTGGACAGTGCAAGGTCATAAGGAAATTTGGGACAAACACATATGCGATTGAATTACCTAATGGGGTCGGAATCTCACCGATATTCAATGTCATGGATTTGTACCCTTACAGAGATGAAGAAGAAGGAGAAGAAGATAAACAAGAAAAGATTCAATGGACAAAACAAATGCCTATAGCTGAAAAGCCACATATGGAAAGCATAATTGACAAGAGGATTAGCAGAAAGACCAGGAGAAAAGAGTATTTTGAATACTTGGTCAAATGGAAAGGACATCCAGTTGAAGATGCCAGCTAGGAGGATGAAACAACAATTCAAAAGCATGGAAAAATAGTGAAGGAACTCATGAATAGGAATTCATGAAAATTTTCAAGCAAGGGAGTATGATGCAAGAGCATCGTATAAAGCCAAAGGCACGCGCCTAACCAAAGGAGACAGCTGGAAAAGCACCAGTGCACATTGTGAAATGTTTTGAAGATTAATGAATGGACATTAATGTAATAGCTAGGGAAGCGTACTTACCTTTGTGTTTTGGAGATTGTAAACAGATCTTGAGCGTTGCTCTCATCTGTCGAATGTGGAGGCATTTATGCGTAATGAATGTAAAGTAGGTAGATTAAAATAATAGATTAGACAGTTTTAGGAGCATAGGAGGTAGGAGGGAAAATGGATGATAGACACCCTCTACATTTTGATCATTGGGAACATTATGATTCAGATTTTATAAGTCGTAGAGCTGCAGAGGAGAACAAAGAATTTTTTCATGCATTCTAGATGTAGTTGTTTACCATGTATGAGAGCACTGGAATTCATGAAAAAAAAGCTTTGATTCCAATATTTGTTTTTGTTATGGCTGTTGGAATATCTTGTTGAACGATATGTTGTGGCTTGTTTGCATTCTTTGTGCACATTTTATTTCAATGCAAATCTGTGTGTGTATATTCTAGGATTCTATGTTGAATATTTGAATTTTGGATAAGGGGAGAATGAGTTTCAGTTGTTTCTCTTTCTGAGAACACCTGCAAGAGTGCAATGGAGGGTCTGAAAGGAGTGCATTGATCAGACTCTGAGTTTTACCTCAAAACTCTCAAAAGATATTCAAACTTTGTCTTTACAGGCAAGAGTGTTAGCAGAGCATAGAGTTGTACAAGGTGTGTGCAGGCTAGGTGAAGTCTTGGATTTTACCAAGTCCAGGAGAGAAATTGAGGGACTGTTGTCGCAAGGAGTGCAGAGAGTCGAAGATCTAAAATAACCAAAGGTTATTTGAAAACCGCCGCAAGGAGTGAGTGAAGGGACTCTTTTTGGAGGCCTTGAGTTTGCAAGTGAAAGCTCAGGAGGGTTAGAACCTGTGAATTGTTCCAAAGGGAGACAGAGGTTGAATTGTTTCACAGGAATCAAGTTTAGGAGGGAAGGATGCCAAGTCGTTTGGCCAGAAGTCCTTGAGAAGTTGAATCGGATGGTTGAATCGCTTCAGGAGGAAGCGTCGAAATCCCGTGAACCGTTGGATCTCTTAGAACAACAAAGAGATTAAGATTGAGTGTATTGTCAACACCCTTAATCTCTAGAGGGATAGTGACCATCAGATCTGGATCAACGTGGGTCGTTGATCTCACAGGAAAACTCGCATATCGGAGTTTTGGGAATGGAGTGACAAGAGGTTTGGGGTCAAGTGTCTTGGATCGCCGATTTGCGAAATCCCGATACGTTGTGGGCCATCAGATCAAGGGAAGCATACAACTGTTGGATCTCGTCGAAGGCTAGATTTCAGAGTCGAGGATTCGCAAGGAGAGTGTACAAGGGGTGGTGCTCCAACTCGTGAATCGCAAGTCGTGAAAGGCGCTTACGCCTAGGCCTTGTTGTGGTCATGTTGGAGAGGGGGCTTACACCATAAGCTCATTCAAAATTTCGCATTTCAGTTATTGCCAAGAGCCATGGCATAGTGTTCGAAGTGTCCCAACTTGCGAAAATCGAAATCCTATGTGGGATTAAACAAGGGGTTTTGTTAACCCTTGCCATGGTCTAGAGAAGATCTTGTGCGGTCCTCGTCCTGAGGGCAGGAGGTCTACACCAGTAGGATTTTGACATCGGATCCCAAATATAGTATGGCATATTTGATTTCAAAATCATCTAGCTGGGCTTCTAACCTAAATTCTTTTCTTGTTTGCACCTTTCTTCTTTGTATTCTCTGGGTATTCTTCTCAGGGAGGTTGGTCCTTACTATGGCTTCCAGGGTTCCCTCATTTCCCAGTATTAGGTATAGAGTGTTGCACAACTTCTCTGTAAGTTGCTCATCCCCTAGGATATCAAAGAACAATTGAAACCAGAGATTGATTACACTTTGAGACTGCTTAGAGTGTCTCCTTGGAATTGCAGAGTCTCTAGGTGTCGGTGGTGAGGTAGGGGCTTGCGCAAGGTTAGGTTGAGAGGAAAATTTAGGTGGATTCTCCATTATTTCTAGAGTGGGGATGTTTTTAAATATTTCTATTGCATCTTTGAAAAAAAAAA
>ML814835.1:209525-224686 GCA_009831015.1 Picea engelmannii | reverse complement strand
CTCGTCCCCTTTATCCCATAATTATGGGTATCAGGCGATTGATCCTCCCATATTTCCAGCCATTTGTGGGTCTCACTACTCCTATTAGAATGAAACCTAACGGTCTTGGTTGCAATATGCCTAGGGATCCCAATATCCTCCCAACGTTTACACTTATAGACTAATTCTGACTAATTAGATGTGATGGAATAGAAATAGCATAAGTAGACGGTGTAGAATTTACCATGGGTGTAGAGGACACCTGGGGAACGGGTGATTTGGGGCTAGTTACACTGACTTATGGGTGGGTTTCTTTGATTTGGGGGGTCTCATTTTCTCCCTCTAGAGAAACCTTCTCTGCTTGATTCTCGATGTTTCCTGATATCGGGGCTAAATCTTCTTGGTCTCCTGTAAGGTCCATACCTTCTTCATCTTCCCTTTCTTCTCCACACTCTTCTTCTCATCCACCCACCTGGGGACTCCTTCCTCTCTGCACTTCTCTCTATTGTAACCTTAGACTGGCCAATATTTCTTTTCTTCTTACCTTCCTCAACTCCTCCTTATTTCTTTCATTTGTTCCTTTTGATCTGATTTCTTTCCGCAACACCTCGGACTACTTCGCTGCTTTGTTTACCTTTCCCCACCACCACTTCTCAACAATGGTGGATCTCCTTAAGGGTCGCTCATTTCTTGTAGTCATTTCTTGATCTTCCCCCATATTTCAAAGAACCCTTTCCCCTTCTCAAGTCATGATCCCACCCCAAAATCACCCTACCCCAAGCGTAGGTGTTTAGGCTGCCATCTCAGTCGAGGGAATAGTTATCATCCCCTCCTCCATCAATAATTCTTTGATCCACAAGGGAATTTCCCTCAAGAGTCTTATGCATACACCTTTCTTGAAAATTTATTTTGGTCGTTAAAAATATTGGTGATTCTCAGCGACAAATTCAATGATGTATCCCTCCAGAGTCGTATTAACCCAGAAATTGATTGCTCATGTGATCTGGCGATTCAGCTGATGAAGTGATGCAATATTCTATGTATCCCAAGTGAAGGTATTCTTTACACGTTCTTGGAATTTTGGAGCTTCTTGTAGCCTATCTATCCAATGGAATAGTTCTTCCAAGAATTTTACCCATAATATCTCATACTGGTCACTCAATTTTTCTGAATAAAAGACAGAATCTCTTGTATCATTATTGCTTTTACCTCGCAACTCTGCTCCCTTATGTATAAAGGTGTCACAATTTCGTTCCCACCATTGTCGAATATCAAATCTATAGATCCACGGAAGCATTCTCCTTACAGTTTCCCTTTTAAAACATAGGTCTCGGCGACAAAACTATTTTGTTGGTGCAAAATTGATCAAACCAGGGTCCTTCTCAAGTTACCAACAAAAGGCACTGAAGTAGTCTAGAGCGCTTTCATTTTCATTTTCCCAGGAGGGAAGAAGTCTCACCTGAAGCGCAACCAAGACGAGAAAGAGAGGGAAGGGTAAGGAGAATGCTCAGACAAATCTCTAAGGTATCAAGATTCATGTTAGTCTTGCGAAAGATAGATTAAACATGTAGCAGATATGAGTATTTCCTAACCGAGAATGAAGAAAATAGAGTTTTGATGATATTCATAAGCAAGCTATAACCAATTAAGCATATCAAACATAAAGATAATACATAGTAACGTTCAATACATTCAGAAGACTAAATACATAGGATATATTCAAAATTATTTGGGTCTCCCACTGCATTATCATATAACATGTTTCCTCTCAAAATACAAGATCAGACTGAGTTACAGATACAAATTGGTCATGCCAAAGCTAATAACAAATGCTTTATACTATTGAGAGACAAGGTTATCTCAACACCTCACTCCTTCGATGCTACAACACGGCATGACTCTATTACATTCTTCATCTGGTTCCGAACTCAGAATCTTAAACTTTAGCTAAACTAACAATATGGACGATAACAACAATGACTCTAAAAGCAACAATCCAAGCCCAACCCTAATAAAAACAATCCTAGTAATAACAACAACAAAAACAACAACCTTTTACAATCATATCAGTCTCATATATATAATCTGATCTTGAGTTTGTTGGTTGAGAGCCTGAGAGTTCTCTCTTCTTGATCTCGTTGCAACTTCTTTCTTCAAAATTGATGTTCCACTGTCCTTCCAACCACTTTGTATTTCTTCCCTTTAGTCTGTTATCCAGCTCCTCGGCAGCTTGCGCAACTTCTGTTCACCAAAATGAAGTTGCAACATAACTTGCGTAACTTCTATTCATCAAAATGAAGGGCCCAACATGGTTCAAGTTCCTTCAAGGCCTCTCTTGGAGCTAAATGTTTTTACCATATGTATTCAATCATCTAAGTGCCTTTGGGGCCTCTCTTGGAGATGAAATATTTTTCCAGATGTACTGAGTCATTCAAATGCTTGTGGGACTGGGTCCTCAATTGGAGCTAATGTGGTTGTGATATTTTCCCTCAATAGTTGGATAGTTCACAATTTTCCGCTTGATGATTTGGTTATGTTTATTCTTCTTCTATTGTTAATCACCTTTGCATGATGAATATATGGACATGTTATTAGAGAGGTCCCATGATGATGGTTTTGTTGCTCCTATTGATGGATGTTGCTTCATGAAGACCCACTATGGAATTATATATCATATAATGATAGGTCATGACATCCCCAAATAAAATTAAGGGGGGTTGTGATGTAAATTTATTTGATCCCTCCAAGTCATGTTTAAGGGGGGAGGTTAAAGTATTGGTTAGAATTATTGAAATCATTTTTTGTAGATGTAAATAATAAGCAATATAGATATTTTTCAAATGTTTAATAAAGGAAAAGTTCATGAAGTTGAGATCCATGCATGGGAATGAAGGAAGTTAACATTAAGGGGCATGTGATTGAATGTCACCTTCTTGCTCATTTTCTTGATGTATTCCATATTATGCTCATAGACAATCTCAAGGGGGTTGTTAGAAGGTATAATATTGACTAATATCGTAACCTTTGATCTAGGTCTTAGTGACACCTTTGTAAAGTTGTTTGAGTCATATATTGCCCCATAGTGAATTTATTATGTGGCCTTATGGGCTTATTTTAGAAAGTTAGTTATGATAACTTGCCATTTTTTTTGTGTGGATTCCTTTAGAAGAATTGATTGTGTATAAATAGAAGGTTTATTTGCCCAACATGAATATGATATATTAAGAAATACATGGATATGGGGATGTAAAAGTGTTATTTTGGGTTCTAAGGCTAAATCTTAAAGCATTGGCTCCATCATTCAATCGGTTATATAAATTATTTATTTTATTTGCTTGGGTTTATTATGCTTCACTAAATTATTGTGTATGTCACACATTGAAAGTAGTGTTGAATTTCATCTTGAGATTGGATTGAGATGGGATTACTACTTTAATAGGATTTTCAATGCCTTGGCCATTATAACCCATGTTATTCAACAACATGGAACCTATTACCTTGGATGCATCTCAAAACAATAAAAATATGTATTTGTTGATTTAAATTGAGAAAGGGCATTCGTTAAAGTGATTAATTACCACACTAGTCTCAATGATGGTTTAAACTTTAAGTATTTTGTTTAAAAATATAATACCTCTTTGAAAGGTTTTTATTTATTGTTCAACTCCTTGAAGTTTGGCCAAAACTATTTCCTTGACATTCAACTCTCGTGTCAAATTCTCCGTGGAATGAACATTCTTTTACTCACTCATTTCCATCTCCATCGCAGTATTGGTGTTTTTTTCTTAGGTTGAAATCCCACCTCTAATCAATAGAGGATTCAATTCGTTGTGTAGGTTGAGGTGATAGTGATAGCATCATGAGACTTCTATGGCTTATAATTGTTATATATTCAATAGAGGATTCAATTCGTTGTGTAGGTTGAGGTGATAGTGATAGCATCATGAGACTTCTATGGCTTATAATTGTTATATATGTGATATTCATATTATCTCCATGAGTTTAAGTGAATTTGGTTTTATGATGCAAGTCTTTATCTAGTTTTAGAAAATAGTTTTGGAATAAATATTTTCATTTTCAAATCGTATAATTTATAATTTATCAAATTATTTGGAAATCCAATCCTATTTATAATAGTTTATATTCTTTTATAACATTTAATTGATTTATTATTTCTACCTTGAAAATTAGAAAACAACCAAGTACATTAGTGTCACATGTGGAATAATAACAAAACAAAAAAAAAAAAATCTTAAATTTCCATACATGTAGAAAGTTTACAGAAAATACAAATAGCAATTAGCAATTAGAGTGTTTATAACAAAAAGAAATAGCATTGAAATCATATATAAAAATGCATTAAGAAAAATCTTCATACTACAAAGAAAAACTCTATTAAAAATATTCCATATACAACATAATATACCTTCTACATGTTGGACTATGTGAATCCATAAAAATACTAAAAAAAGCTAAGAAATTAATTTTCATTTATAAACCATGATTTTAAATGGAAATTTATGGTGTTTCTAAGATTAAGAGTAGTCATTATTTCCTATAAGTTGAGTTATTCTTTAAAATTTGAGTGGCAAGATCATGGATTTGGCAAAAAGATGAAAAAAACTTATTGATGATGATGATGATTACCTTCCACTGAAATCAAATTTGGTCCATTAAACCTTAAGAAATAAATAAATAAAATAAAATAATTTATGAATTGATTGGTTTGCTTTAATATTTTGTTTTAAATCTCATTGGTTTTGATGAGTTAATAAGTTTGAATATTGATAGTGTTACAAATATTTGAAAATGAGATTTAATGTGAGCCTATAGAGGACATTTTAAGAGAAAATCATTTTCATCCTCTACCCTATTAGTATCGCAAAGATGACAAATTATTTCATCCTAGAACGTTTTAGGATTTGTCCAATGTCCAGTTTCACTATGCATCATGTGACAACTCATTCTTATTTTAGAAATGTTGATTTTCTTCTTTAAACTAGTTATACTAGAAAGATACTTTTGAAAATAATTCTAAATTGGAGTTAATGATCTCTTCATAAGACACAATTTTTCTCTTATTCTCTATAACTTCATTGCATTGCAATTTCTCTTTAAATTTAGTTGTGATAGTATATTTAATGGTATCAATACTTTGTAGAGTGGCCTCCTCTTCTATTCTCCAGTGGTTTAGCCAAGAATTGACATCTTTATGTCACTCTCTCTTAAGTCTCAAGTGACTTTCATTGAAATATAAAGCAATGCTAGGAAGCCTCTTGTCTTTCATGTTATTATGATATGCTTGTGTCAGCTCACTAATTGGTAAAGATCAAGACATTAAAGTATCAATCCAAGGTTCATAAACTTGTGAGACACAATCATTGTATGTGAGGGAATTAGTCTTAAAATCAATCTTAATTCTAAAAAGAAGACTACAAAATAATTTTGTAAATTATTTTTTCAAAGGGAAACAAGAACTAATTCTTTAAATGCTCACAGCCTCAATGGTAGACAATTAGGTCACAAAGTGAATTTGCTTCAAAGGAATGAAAAAATCTTTGTGACGAGACTCAGCTTAACCATGAACTTTTAGAATAATTTATGTGCATTTAAGAAAGAAAATTTCAAACACTTAAAGAATGCTAAACTCCTTCAACTTAATACCCATAGTTTCTTTGGTCAAAAAGCAAATTGTAGGATGAAGTTTGCTTCCACCAGTGATGAGTTGTAGTTGTCACAATTTCAATGGTAAAAGTGTTGATTGTAAAGTGTAGAGATCTTTACAATGGTACTCTAATAATTGTGAAGTTTAAATGACTCAGCAAATGGAGGCTTCCTACAACATTCCTCTATTAAACTATGAGAAAAGATTGCAAGAAAAATACAAAATAATTTTGATCAAAATCATAAATGATTTAATTTAAATGAAGAGCAATTTTAATCTCTTTAACCCAAATTTAGCATAGTCTTCGATGGTGGAAAAACAAGTTGTAAAAGGAAATTGTCATGGTAGTCATGACTTCACAACAATACTCCTTTTTGACTCATAGAAATTATGGATCCAAGAGAGGGTTTCAAGATTCATTCAAATGTTATTTCAAAAGGAAAATTTCTGCAGTTAAAACTAAAAATAAAAGAACTATTTAAAAGAGATAAAAACAATGAAATATTTACTAGCACACAACGAATGAAGAAGCAACAAATAAAACCTCTGTACAACAATGTACAATTGTGGCATAGAACATTGCAAGGGGGGCCTTCCAAGCTTTGGCTCATGCATAGACTTAGCAAATCAAATGGAGAAAACCAAAGACTTTATATTGATAAAATCATCTACAACATATTCTGAAGTTTCCCAAATTCCCCATTTCTAAATGCCTTGAAGTTTTGGCATATTTATACATGATAAAATGCAACTGATTTGGCCTAAAATTTCTCTTGGATGGATAACAGATCTGAACGACCTCCTAAGAATGCTAAATCAAACCTCAGATGATAGATTTGCTCTAGAAATCACGAGGAAATCAAATTTTGTTCCTACTGCTATTTTTTTGCTTGTGGAAGCCACGCGTTTGACTAGCATTGACCCGCAACTTTTGGGCAGTTTCACACACTCCAAAAGATCATGATCCATGGTATAAATGTTGGGAACAAAAGCCATATGTCAACTTTCTCTAATTCGGCCTGCAAATATGCTAAGCTCGGAGCAATTACCGAGAAAATTCATTTTTGGTAATAATGACGATAAAAACTCAAGAATTTGACAATTTTGGTTATTAAATAGAAAATAGAAACAAAACTAACAATTTACCTTTTACATCCTTTATTGATCTTGGGTTTAGTGAAAATAAGTACAAAATGCCAAAAATGGAGGAAAGGAGTGGTAAAAATAGGGTGTGCATGATGGTTTTTATGACAAAAAGGTAGGCCCAACAACGTGTACATTTGTTACCTAATCATAGCAACATCCTCAATGGGTGGAAGACCAACTTCTAAGATGAGGATTGGAAATGTTTATTACTTTTATTTGTAAGATATTAAATGATAAAATGCTTATGGATATGCTTAATTTTTCTCCAAGATTGTGTAGAGATGTTGCAGCTCCAAACTTCACATCTATACAAGATAACTAGAGTAACAAGTGTCTCAAAGAGGATATTTTAAAGATTTTTATTTTTTGGTTTTATATATCTTCTTCTAGGAACAAAAAATCTACTAATTTACAATTGTTCTCGAGACCAAAATAAGCTTTCCATCCTTCATTAATCCTTGTATCAATGTTATAGTTCTAGTTAAGTTTGTGATGAAGGTAAAATCCAAGGTATTTGTCTGAATTAACTTCCTCTTTAAGTTCTTATTGTCATACACAAAGTTAGTGTAAGTGATCTTCTTGGATTTAATTAACATAAGCTTTGTCTTACTAGTATTTAATAACATATGAGTGCTAGAACATAAATCTTTGATAATTTGTATTTGTTTGTCAATTTCATAGGGGTAAGTTGTCAGAAGAACAACATCATTAGTGTAGAGAAGAAGGATGATGACTATTCTAGCTAAAGTAGTGCCAATACAACCCACATCTTCCAAACATGCCTCTAATTTGTCAATATAAATGACAAAAAGGGTAAGGCACATGGGACAACCTTGCTTAACCCATATATTACAATTAATTTATTTTGATCAACCCTTATTATTCCCGAACTTAGAAATATCTTTCTCATACAGCCTTATTGCAGCAACAATAAACTCAAAATGAAACTTTAGTGCTTCTAATCTATTCCAAAGGTTATTTATAGACATTGTATAAAACAATTACCTAAAGTCAATGAAGCAACACATGAGATTGATTTCATTATCTCGACATTCCTCTGTGACAAACCTAAGAGTAATTAAGTGGTCGATGGTTGAATGATAACTTTCTAACCATATGTTGATCTTCTTTTCCATAATAATTCTATATAACTTCATTAGAAGAGGAGCAATCATAATGGTCCTATAATTTGAGGGGATATTTTTGTCATTGATTTTAAAAATATGAACAATGAGACTTTGAATCCATCGTTTATATATCATTGATAATTTTATGCTTCGTATTATACTTTTAGTACCACCTAATCAACACCTTAATAGACAGAATGCTAATGACACCGAGAGCTAGAATCTCTATCCATCACCATGCCTAGCCTACTTGTGTTGGTCGTGACAATCCCCATATAATAAGGGGGAAAACATGTCACTTCACTTGGGGAAAATTGAATCCTAGTGGGGGGGAATATCACCATCCCTGCTTCACCAACTAGTTAATCCCCAAGTGACAACATAGAAGAAGAAGAAGAGCATTAATGCGGAATAAGAAGAAGAATAAGAGCATTAATATCGAGTAAAAAGAATAAGAAGAAGAGCATTAATGTGGAATACAAAGAAGAATAACTTGCATTGCTCATGAAGATCCTCTCAATAATGAGGGGATAAACATGTCCCTTCACTTGATGAGAATTGCACCACTAACATTGTTAGTGTTAGAGTGAGGAATGATGTTATTACATCTACGTAAGAGACTTGCACCCCAAGGACAACTAATCCAAATTGGCAAAGCTTTCGACATGAGTAATGCCTTATAAACCATATATCTCCATATTACAATTGTTATGTATGTGGGATTATTTAAAAGACATATCCAATAAGTATGTTAACATACACACAATTTGGAAGACTAGAACGAGATTCTGGACTATAGAAAATTATTTTCTAATGAAATTATAAAAAAAAAAAAATCAAAATTTCTTTAAAAATTGTTAAAAATTTAGTCAAATCTTCATGTAGCTTTGTGAACCAAATAAGTTTTGTGATGGAAGTTATTGGCAACTCAGTTGTTAATTGGTAATGATGACAACTATCATTGGTTTCTATATGCAAATGTGGCCTGCCTCATCACTATTTTTAATTGATAAGTCTATTGTTTTTGTAACTAGCGGAATCAACAACTTGGTTGTCTCGTAATCGCGTGGCAACCAATATAACCTCCATGTGCCATATGTATGGGGGATTTGAACTTAGAACCTCATCAAACATAACACTTCATATCACGACACTTGCCAATTGAGTTGCCCCCCGCGGGCTAAATTTGAAGGACATGGGGGTGGGCTTTGATCCACTTATACCATTTAATATAGTATCTATGGGTGCAACCACACGTTCGACCACTACCTCAAGGTGTCCCCATGGTTCTAGGTAAAGCCCTCACGGGAATTGAACCTTTCCCAATGATGAAAACCTCCTTGCTTTCCACCATTGGATCCAAACCCTTTGGGCTTAGGTTTAAAAATTTGAAGGACATGGGGGTGGGCTTTGATCCACTTATGTGTGCATGGGTCACGATACCATTTAATATAGTATCTCTAGGTGCAACCACATATTCGACCAGTACCTCAAGGTGCCCACATGGCTCCAGTTAAATCTCTCATTCATTTAATATAGTATCTCTCGGTGCAACCACCCCCATGGCTCCAGTTAAAGCCCTCAATCGACCACTACCTCAAGGTGCCCCCATCGATCCAGGTAAAAACCTCATGGGAATTGAACCTTGCCCACGAGAATTGAACCTTGCCCAAGGATGACCAACTGATCCAACCCCTTTAGGCATTGATAAGTCTATTTTAACATTATATACACATACACATTAAAAATTAAAATAAATTTATTTGATTTATTTGTTATTTCAAATATTTTTATTTTAATTGCATGGCCATCCATCTTTTTTCCATTTTAATTTAAGAACATATACCCACTACACACATTTTCTATACCTATCGTGAAGCTTTGACATGTACCTTGAAGGGGGCGACGCCTCTGCTCGAGGAATATGTGTCGCCTATTGGTAGTCATCAAAGGATTTGTGCAAAACTATCCATCATCTCGTTCCTCTGTCGTGTGAGGGCTTCCTCGAGCAACAATTTGAAAGGATCTCTTGTTACATTGTCTTTCTTTTCTCCCACCATGGGAGGTTGCTTGGGCGTGCGAGAGTTTTTGTCCTCAAGAGAAAAAAACTCAAGACCCAACTCTTTGTACCTTGACCTAGTTGGGGACATGCACTAAGAAAGACAAGGAGCAAACCAGTATGATACCATTGATTCGGATTTTATGAGCAGAACGAAATGAACATAGGTTCTTATTATTATTAACATAGAGACATAATGAACAATACCAGAGATACAATAAAACTGCCTTGTATTCAATAAATAAATATGTTGAAACTGTAAAATGTAGACTAAAAACAAGCTTGTTAGAATGGTGACGACTTATCTGTGAGAAGAGATGTGACGAATGCACTCATTTGCAAGAAAATGTGTACAATGAGGCTCTTAGACATCCAAAAATATAACCCTAAGAGATGAAGCGTCAAAAGCCATGTAAACCCCTTTGAGGTAAGTTGGTACATCAACTTTCATAAGTGTAAACAATCTCAGTTTAAATTGATGAGTCTATTTTAACATTATATACACATAGAAATTAAAAATTAAAATAAATTTATTTTCAAATGTTTTTATTTTCATGGGATGACCATCCATTTTTTTTTTCCATTTTAATTTAAGAACGTTACCCAATACACACATTTTCTATAGCTAGAGTGGAGCTTTGACTTTTACCTTTCTTATGATTTCGGTAGCTGAATTCTCTCTAAGTTTTAAAATTAGAGCAGATTTGGCACTTTCTTGGAAATTTGAAAGTGTTGAATCACTGGTTGAAATCATGGGGTAGTTGAACTGCACGATCACATCGGAATTGTGACAGAGTTTTCAATGTAAATTTTTTTTCGAGAAAAGTAGTTCAAGGGTAGCTGATAACTTGGCTTTCATGTGAAAGCAATTTCAAAATATTATATTTCACTTTTGACTCTACGCAAATGCACAGGGCCATCAAGCCATCAAATCTCATCCATGGAGCAATATAAAAAAATGGAGGTCAGACAAAGGTAATGATTACAAAAGTTGTACAGGACTCGTGAAATTGTTGCAATTTACAAGAGAAGCCAATAAGATCCGGCACATATCTTCGTACAGACGAAATTACAGCCATTAATGGATAAACCAAGAAAACCATTCCTTCGAGATTAAAAAATATTTGTCAACCCAATCAAGGGAGAGATAATCAGTAGTATTGTGCTAGCGATCTCCGAGACCGAGATTGAATGATAGAATTATAGAGAACCATTCTGTTGGCCGGGAGACTGGACTTTGCCTGATCCCTGTGACTTGCATCATCAGAGGTCCAAGACTTGCAGGACTGGGAGGATGGGTGGTTGTTGCTACCATCTCTTTCACAATGTCTTTGCTGTTGTTGATGATGATGGCGATGATGATTATTCCAACTGCAGTTTTCTTGGAGTGTGAGGCGCTCTCTCATGGCTAGGCTTTGTCGCTTTCTGTATTCCTTGCCGTTGCTGCATGGCTCCACTACATCTTCTGAGAATCTCACTTTCTTCCTGATGGATGAATTGCAGTCTGCAACATAAAAATAAATGGTCAATATCTTAAATAATTGAAGACTTGAATTAATCTAATAATAATAATAATCTATTTTTAGGGTAGTTGCCAAGCCAGAGACCAAATTGGTGTATGAAATCCTCTTATTTGTGAAACAAAAGATCCCCTTTACTCAGTAATTTGACTAATAAAATCTACAACAATATGCATACCCTACAAAACAATATCTGTAGTGCAAAAAACTATAATATCTATTTTGATCAATTGAAAACTCAGAACCAGATTGAAAATTTAAAATTTTTTGACTGAATGTTTTCGGTCAACACCAACAAGCAAAAATGAAATAGACTTGCCACACAAGTCTACATGACAGAAACCTATGGCGAAAAGTCCACTGGACAGAAACTTCTAACTATTGTCAATGGGTAGAATAGAATAGAAACCTCCTGCAACCTTACAGAACTCAACATGAGCTATTCAATGACAGAAACATCTCGCTGGGAGTCTACATGAGATTTCAACGGGTATAAAATTCCCTTACACTTGCCACACTACTGAAATCTACATGATATATTCAATTGACAGAAACCCATGGCGAAAAGTCTATTCAATGGATAGAAACTTCTAACCATTGTCAATGAGTAGAACAGAAACCTCCTGCAACCTTACAGAATTCTCCATGACCTATTCAATGAACAGAAACATCTCGCTGGGAGTCTACATGAGATATTCAATGGGTAGAAACTTCCCTCCAGCCTTAGCCATGGCCAATGGGTAGAGACATCTCGCCGGCTTGTTACTGGAGATATTTGACCCTGGTGCGAGGGTAATAACACCCAACTTTCACCAACCAAGACTAGACCAGCAAGCCCTTCCTGTATGAGGATGTAAATGCAATTCTAATTTATATAATATATAGCTGGTTTTCTGAACAGACTTTGGGTTTAGAGTCTAGACAAGTCTGTGATCGATTATTTGACCCACCTACCTGAACAAATCTTCTCAGCGGTGGCCATGGAGGATTTAGAGGACTTGGTGGATTGCAGAACGTCTGAATTGAAATTGGTGTTCTCCTTCTTCTCTACGAAAATTCTCCCCCAATTCGATCCTGCTCGTGTTGGCTGCTGCCCCTTCTCCTCCTTCATTTGTTTTATGATTACAGAGAGCTGAGGTAGCCGAATCCATGAGACCGGGGCGGCGCCATATTCCAGCCTGCAAGCATCCTCATCCTCGGGGGATTGAAGAGAATGAGCACAATTCTCCAGCAATTTCTGACGCCCCAAAGCGAGCAGGACCACCACGCTGCCAGACACCGCTATAACTGTCATCAGACCACCCATTCCCTCGCAACTCAACATGGCTTCCTTCATCCTCCAGTTTCACAGAGGCAAAATTGTTTTTCAATTGGGATGGGATCGTTCCATTGTGTTTGGTATAAAAGCCAGAACCATTATGTAGTAGGTAGAATCGCCATGGCCACAGGAGGAGGTAGGAGGGAGGGAGGAATTGGCAATGGAAGACCGAGAGACGGATGGACCGAAGGAAGATTCCCGGATTGGCTTGGATTCTGAGTCAAACTGCGCCTGCCTCTGCGTGCGCTGATCGGTCCGTGCGTTATGACGGGTCAGTCTTGTCAGGCTGGAGGAGGAGGCGGAGGCGTACCGAGTAAACAAGTAATAATAATTGCAAAAGAAAAGCATTTCCCCTACCCTTTACCTTCTCCATAAATATTATAATATTTACCAGTACTGGTCCATAGCGCTTTCCGTGGGTCCCACAAGCCGTCCAAACCTACAAGTTGCCCTCTATGACGCCATCTTTTACCTGTCAATACCGGCCATCTGGCCCCCACTTCATCCAATCGTCTCCCCCACACATGTATTCAAGAGGTGGTGGGACCCACTCAAAACAACCGTGGCCGATCCTGTTGTTTAGATGGGTAGTGCCTAACTTTGTAAACTTAATTTGCAAGTTAAAATGATTGTTCCCATGGTTAAAAAAAAAAAAAAAAATGACACTAAACTAACTCAGACTAACATGGAGGTTTGGATATAGGGTCTCTAGAAGGTGTCGAGTCTCTGCATTGAGCTATTTCAACTAGGGCCCTCTTGGTTTCTAATTCATAGACATATAATGTCAAATGGAATAATAATGTTTTTTCCATTGACTTACTAATAACAATGAATATGGTTATTAATAGTTTTTGAAACCTTTACGTTGTTTAGTGCAAAAATGTGATGTTGTTTGTGAAGTTCAAGGGATATTGTTTTTGATAGCCCCTTAATAGCACTGTTAGACTTGTCAAAAGAAAATGCCTCAAAACCTTTTCAACCTTTAGTGTAGACAACATAAAGGGATAGTGTTTTTGATAGCCCCTTAATGACATTATCAGACTTGGTCAAAAGGAAATGCCTCAAAACCTTTTCAATCTTTATTGTAGACAATACTGTATACTAGGTCTTAAACACAATGTGTGCCAAGTTTCATTGCCATGTGCATGCGCCACACATGCACTCTTTTGCATTCCACGTGCCAAGTTATGGTATCGTTTGTATGCCCAAAATATGAATCATTGTCATGATTTTTATGGATGCCCAACAGGTGCATCAAGAAGACGAACAATGATTCCATTGATAGTTATATAACCAAATCCCCTCAATTAATTGAACACAGATTATTGCAATTAGAATATATTTCTATCTATACTATGTATGATACAAAGCGGAACACAAGGCATATAATATTTAGTCATTTTCAAGTTATTGTTTTCACTATCACAAAACATTCTACATAACATTTATAGAATCATAAAATCATTGTTATGTTCTAACTTACTTTAAGCACCTCATATTCATTCTTTGTCTTCATTTATGTTCACACTTCTTCACCCATAACTTAATTAGTGTAGTTTGTTTCATTTGTTCTCTTATTTATGTCTTGAAATCATAGCATCAATTTTTTAAGTTACTCTCTAGATATCAAGTCCTTTATTTCATATGTGTATTTATGCTTATTGATTAACGAGTGAAGTGCCATTAACCCTAACTCTACATTAACATGGAGAAAGATTTAAACCTTACACTTCTCGTATCACTTCTCCTATGAAAAAACAAATACTTTCATAATTGATGATAAGATAAACCCCTAAATTATTTTAATAAACTTTAAAGAGAATTTGGAATTTGGTCCACTTGTGTGTGAGGTGTTATATGTGCTTAACATATCTAACCACGATCCCACATACCCCATACATATCTTAAAATACCAAGTAACTATATCATTTAAAAAACATTAAAAACAATATAAAATTATACATTAATCCACTTATTTAAACATCATGTAAATAATGTCATGTTAAACTAATACATTGAACCACTACCTTTAAAAGTTTGTAGCTACTTTAACATGCTTAATCTTTATAGTTCAGTGAAATCATTATCAACAATGGAAAACCCATTATTACTTATCATTAATTCCAAATACCTTTATTACTCCTCTCAACACTTTTAAATCAATAATATATATTATGTAAGTTGTTGGAATGATGGAAAAATAATAAGCATCTTGTTAAAAACTTTGGTTAAAAATCTTATTTTTACAATATTAACAAAACTTTGGTTGAAAATCTTATTTTTACGATATACAATATTGTAAATGTAACATATTTATATTCGTGTGTTAAGCTCTTCAATTTAAAAT
>ML814835.1:181899-193867 GCA_009831015.1 Picea engelmannii | reverse complement strand
GGGATAGGCATCCAAATAACTCCTCGTTATCTGGTTCTCACATTTTTAAAACAATAGCAGTTGTCAAATAGGGAACTTTAAATCCTCCAAGTCAAGTGTTCCTAACACCATAAGGCATGGAGATACCCATGAAGGGTTGAAGGCCGAGGTCCGGTTGTTCTATGTGTCCCCCCTTGAGGCGCCCACCTATTGGATGGGATCTAGCCCATGACCCATTTCTTAGGCCGAAAATCTAAATGTTGCACTTTGACCGAGGTACCTAGTGACCAAATTTTAGGACATCTACCCAGGTGGAAATTGTGGGATGCAATTACACCTTGATCAGATTTTCTGTGGCTATTGGGAAATATCACCAGCTCTTTCGGGATATGCCCCCTTTACCCCTCATTATAACTGATTACTTCATCCTTCACTAGTTTCTCTTCCGGTGACTTCAGACCCCACTGTTGAGTACTATTGGAAGGTCCAGTGCTATTTGAGAGGAAGGACGTTACATCTTTTAGGACACGAGCATTTTTTTTCTTTGATTCCCCACGCGGACAAAACCCACTTATCCACATATATGCTTCTTTATCAAAACACTTTATGTATGATGAACTTCTGATTACATTTGATTTAGATATATATTATGTAAAGTTCAAAAAATTGCAGCAGAATGCTCTTGTTTATTTTATCACTCTCACCACCATTTGCACACATCCACTCAGCTAGTCGGACATCATAGGGGACCCACAGAACCCCTGTCGTTCCAGATTCTTGTTGAACCTCCCTCCTATTTTAGGGGGAGTTCCTAGTCTTGCCAACTCCTCGGCTCCACCTTCTCACACTCCTGTGAGTGCCACTGTCTTAGGATCAGCTTTGCTTGGTTCCACCTTACTTGGGTCCACTTCCCAAGGGCCACTATCCACTCGCTCTCCTTTACACAAAAGTGGGGGGCCAACTTTCTCTCAAGGGGGAAGTACCAACCCACCTAGCCCCCCTCAAGGGTCAGGTTCACAGAACACTCACACCATGGCTGTAACTAATCCTCTGCCACCACTACAGATTCCATATTTGGCCTCTCTTAACATACTAGATCTAAGCAAACTCACAAATGATCCTATATTGCATGACCCCACATGGTCTACAATGCCTACCAAACTACCTTCAGATACCCCCAAGTTTGAAGGAAAGGCGGGAGATGACCCTGCCAACGATGTCATGACTTTCCACTTATGGTGCTCTTCCAACAACATTATGGATGATTCCATCCGACTACGATTATTTCAATGCACGCTCACTGGCCCATCAGCCAAATGGTATGTAGATGAAAAATCAGGGTCCCATGCGACTTTCGAGTCCTTGGCCAAAGAATTCTTGACCTTCTTCCAATTACCAATTCGCCATGACAATGGTCTTGAACTACTCTCTAATTTTAAACAAACCTCAGCCACACATATCGCTGATCACATTCACGAGTGGTGTCGACGACATAGTTTGTGCAAAGAAGAAACCACCAAACAACAGTGTCTTGATTGGTTTCTCAGATCACTTGTCTCACTCCTCGGTAAAGATGTGGCTTCCACCTTCCCTCAATTAGAAGAGGAAGCCATCGGTAAGGCTCAACAATATGACCTCATCTATTCTCAATCAGGGTACTTGTACACAATATTTCCTAATCTCCCAAAACCTGTGCCATTCAGCCAAGATAAACCCAGGATGTCTCACTCAGTAGATGGATTGATTGGTACCACCACGCACCACGCACCACAACCCCAACAACCACCAATGTATGTCACACCTCAATATCCGTCGACATATGGGGGAACCTCTTATTACCCCCCACCCCCTTATCAACAACCATACCCTGTTGCTCTTCCTCCACCCATCAGTGGGCCACCGTCGGCACCCCCAATACACCCACCTATCCAGACAAGTTCTGGTACCCCCTCTACCTCAGCTTATACTCTAAGTACTAGCGAAAGCACCACGCCTTCCTATGTACCTTACAGATCATTACCCCCACAGAATCCGTACTTTCCATTTCCTGGTCCCCCAGCCCCCATGGCTCCACCAAAAGGATACCCTCATGCTATGGTGAATTTTGTTCAACCCTCTCCCGTTCAACAATATCAAAATTTCTAATAGTTGAATACGGAAAATCCGACCCATCCGTCGAATAATGCCAAAAACAAAGGAAAAAAATGGAACAATAACAACCCAGGTCAAGGTGGGAATCACCCCCAACATAACCAACCTACCGGGGGCAACCAGAACCAAGGGAATCAGAACCCCCAGGGGGGAAATAAGAACATACGTCAAGGGAAAAATAACAATAATCTTCGAACCAACTTCCCTTGCGCCCTTTGCGGTGAGTTCGGTCATTATACTCGTCATTGCCCCCAAATCGCTGATTTTAAACGGATGAACGAATCAGGAAATGGACCACATCCTCCAGCACCACCTGCCCCTCAGCAGGCCCCACAACAATATGTACAACAACCACCCCTAGCCATGCTGCAAAACCCCATTCCACACCAGGGTGTGATGAACACCCAATAGGACATGCAACCCACCCCATCACAGTTGGGACAATATCTCAATCCAAACAATCCCGCAAATCGTACTATCCTACTCACCAGTGAGGAATAAGTCCTTTTGCAAACACGTAGTCCTCAATACCGTGCACCCATTGAGTCTCCTCCCATTCCCCCAGAAACACTCCCAGCATCAACGAGACCCCCTTTGATGATCCCTTGCCCTAACGCAGAAACACCTCTTCGCATCCCTCGCATCCCATTGCACAGGAATGTCCACAACCCGCAGGCTAGGGCAACTCATAATTACAGTTTGGTCGATGACTTAGCACAGTCCCCGGCTGCCATGTCAGTCTTAGAAGTCCTTCAAACTTGTCCTACTCAGCAAAAATAATTACTTTCCACCTTGGGGGCATTTGACCCTGCAGATACTCAAATCATCACATTTGATCTCGACAGTGGAGAGCCTCGTCTCCCTGCTCTCATCGCTTTTCAAATCCCAGTAAAAATTTGAAACATCACAGTTCATCGGTGCATCATCGATGAAGGCGCATCCACATACATCATGTCCAAGTTTGTGTTGTAGAAACTTGGTTCCCCCAAACTCATACCATCTACCATTACCCTAAGAGCTTATGACGGATGACCATCTTCTCCCGAAGGGCTCTTCCAAAATGTCCTTGTAGAACTAGGGGGAAAGACCATTCTCATCAACATTGAAGTTATCGATGCCCCACTCGATTACAATATCTTGTTCGGTCGTAGCTACATGTATGCTATGAAGGTAGTTGCCTCTTCCGTCTTTCGAACTATGATGTTCCCCCATAACGGGAAGATCATAACAATTGACCAAGTTTCACATTATGAGCCCAACCCTTCTGCCAACATTGATAAGATTCTCCCCCTCGTCCATAGTAATCATGAAGCATACCCACTCATTGAAATGGGTCCCAGAATTTTGAAAGACCCATCATTGTTAGGAACTTACCATGGGGCACCACCGCTCCTTCATCCTTCCAATCAGGTATGTGTCGTATCATCCAAAGGAAATGACCTTGAGAATACCCTTCCTCCTAGGAAGGCTTCTCTCATATTTGACGTCCCACTAGTCACAAAGCCCCTCCCTCACGATCCTCCTGCGAACTCATCGGCTCCACTAGTTCAAGATTTCACCTCACCCCAAGGCCATATCCCAGTATGGGAGACAGTTCCCCAAGCCATTACTCAAATCCCCTTCTTTTACCCTCCACCAGGCGTACAAGATTTTCAAGTAGACACAACGCTTACTCTCCCTAATATGGTGTTGGCAATCCCAGTTTGGTATTTACATCCACCAGAGATGGTTCCTCAACCATCCCTTCCCCCCCAAACAAAAGGAATCCCAATGACGATTCCCATACTCACTCCCACCATAAAAGATCCTAAGACCCCCTTATTCAATTTCGGGTGGATCTAGGAGTAGACAAAACTTTTACTGAATTACAATTCTCCTTTTAGCTCCCATTACAAAATATAAACCACAATATCCCCTTCAAACAAAACTTCATATGCCCCCCCACCCCCCCCAAAAAAAAAATACAATGGAATTTTCCTTATAACTCCTTTCAAGGCTGCAACCGTCACTCACAAGTAATAATCTTATCCATTTATTCTAGCATTAATGGTGAAAAACCAATAAAACAAAATATGACCTTATAAAAAAATAAAAAATAAAAAAATCGAATGGAATTTTCCTTATAACTCCTTTCCATGCTACAACCATCACTCACAAGTAATAATCTTGTCCATCTATTCTATCATTAATGGTGAAAAACCAATCAAAAATAAAAATATGACCTTATCTCTGTTTTATATAAATAAACTCTTGTATATAAATTAACTCAAACATGATAGTTATATGTCTATCATTCTTGGCACATATGATATTTACATTCAACAGATGTGTAGAAGTAAAAAATCGTCTGAAAGTGAATCTACTCCCTTTCAATCATGATAAGGTTGAAAAGAATCCATGGAAGCAACTTCGTTGTATGGTCCTTGTGTGGTCCTTCTGTCATCAATTTGAAAACAAGAACTTGTCACGCAGTTCTTGGTGGACTCCAATCAACTATTATGGAAGCAGACACAGGGAATTCAGCATGAAGTTATCTGTACATCAGATGAACAACAAAAGAAACAAGTTGTCCCGATTCAAATTGTCCCCTAAAGTGACTTCAAAATCTGTAGATCAATAAACTTATTTGTTGGACATATTCTTTCTTACAAACAAAGTTTCCTGAACATTACTCAGTCTCTCAATTTTTCAGAAGAGGAGCTAACAACTTTGACAAATTACTAGATTGGGTCGGTTTGATATTTCGAATCACTGGTTTCCAGGTCAAGGGTTACGCTTTTGGGGCCAATTTCTTTGGAGATGTCACATATATAGGGCCATTACTCACCTATTGAAGCAACAACAAGGTACAACATGAATAAGAACCCAAACATAGATGTTGCAGATTACAACATTGAATAAAACATAGACGCATGGGCCTAGAGCACAATTTTCTCTTCGTGGTTTTGCCCCTTTTTTCCAAATCTCACATGGACACTCTCTTCTCTATAAATTTGGATGAGTTTACCATAGATTCATTCTTAAAGGGATTTTCAATCTCGAGATTCAAATAAAGATATCCTTTCAAAAATTTGAAATTCCTGAACGCAATTTATGATCCCAGTATTAACAACGGAGAGAGTATTTTTTGATTTGTATTTTATGAGTAGAAGGAAATGAACATAGATTACACAATGAAAAATAAAAAAGATACAGTAAAACTAGCTTCTATTCAATAAAGAAATATGTCGAAACTGTAAAATGTAGACTGGAAACAAGCTTGCTAGAATGGTGGTGGCTTATCTCCAAGGAGAGATGTGACGGTTTCACTCATTCACAAGAAGATGAGTAAAATGAGGCTCTAAAATCATTTTTACAATAAAAATGAGTGCCAAAACCCTAGACATCCAAAAACCTAACCCTAAGAGATGAAGCGCCAAAAGTCATGTAGGACCCATTGGGGTAAGTTGGTACATCAACTTCCAAGGGTCGTAACTTTTGCATATGATCTCCGTTTTAGGCGCATGATAGCTCGTTGGAAAGGTCTATCTGAGGAATACACATTATGTCATCAAAATCTGAAACTATCTATATTTTTACTATGGCGAGACCTAAAAACTATGTTTAGGGCCTCAAAATGACCTTGGAAGTTCAGGACCCGAAAACTAGGAAAAAAATGTCAAACTAAAAAAATACCAAGATGAGCCAGTTGGAATAGGTAGGTGGCCACTGATATACACCTAGATAAATCCTCCCCCTTTAGGAAGCAATGTTATCCATTACGTTGAGTTCCCCCATCAGATGAGGAAATTTCTGCTGAATTTGGCATCGGGTGAGCCACTTGCCTTGGTGCAAGAGATGCTTTGCTTTAACAACTCGATATAGTTGGATCCTCTGCTGGAGAGTTCCATTGACATGTGTTTCCATGATATGATCATTGGATGCATGTTCCATGTAGTCAAGTTTTATCTCTGTTGGTGTCAACTATTCTTTTATCTCTAAGGTGTTCAATAATGGTGGAAAATATGGTTGAAGGAGATCCACATTGAACACTAGGTGCAAGCCAAGGAAGTGGGGAGTGTTGAGCTCAAAATCATTGTAGGTCATAGCCTTGGTGATGATGTAAGGTCCATAGCAGAGTGGAAAAATATTCTGATGGGTCCCTGTAAGGCGTTCTTTCTGCGAGTGTAATCAAACTTTTTCTCCCACTTGAAACTTGTGTGGCACCTAGTGTTGATCATGACACTTCTTGTACTTGGTATTGGACTTCTGTAAAATATCCTGAACTTGTTAGAAGATGTACTAGATCCACTCAATGAACCGAGTGGATTTTTCAGCTTCAGTTGGAGCATGGGACGACCCTTCCTGGGTGGCTACAAGGCGTAGTGCAACATCCATGGGACCCAATGGTTGAAATCCCAACCCCACCTAAAAGGGGTTGTGGTCGGTTGAGCTATGTATGGATCTATTATAGCTGTGATGAACATAGGGAAGAATCTCATCCCATGTGAGAGGATGTGTGGAATTGTACATGCGCAAGATATGCACTATCATTTGGTTGTTGACCTCAGTTTGGCCCTCTGTTTGGGGGTGGAAGGCAATGGATTTGGTGAGTTTGGTGTACAACAATGACCAAAGTATTGACCAGAATGTGCTAAGGAACTGATTGTCCCAATATGAGATAATGGTTTGTGGTATCCCACAATGTACCCACACTCGTTCAAATAAGATCTTGGTAGTGGCCTCCATTTCGATGTTCTTCTTATAGGAAACCATAACCACCATCTTGAAAAAATGATCAACAACCACAAAACACAGTCACTTCTCCGCTTGGTGGATGGAAGGCCCAACATGTAGTCCACTAAGATGGATTCCCAGAGCTTGTCAGGAGTAGGAAGAAGGGTGTGAATTCCTTGTTTCTTAGTGGTTGGTTTGGAAATAATGCAGGCAGTGCAGGACTTGATATACTTGCTAACATTCTGTCAAAGTTTTGACCAATATAAATGTTGTTGCAACACTGACACTTTCTTTTCTACACCAAATTTTCCTTCCACCCGACTATAGTGGGCTTCCCAAATCAACTTTTCTTGCTTTTTTTATGGAACAAAGAGATGGCCTAGATGGCACAAAATCTTGTCCCGAAGATGGAGATTAGTGACAGTTGTGTTTTCGCCCAACATCTGGTAGGTGGTTGCGAAGTCAAGATCTTTCTCATAGAGTTGGGGCTATCCATAGGTCTCATGGTCGCAAGAGTCTAGAATCGTGGTGAGTGCCGCGACTAGAGGTCATTTGAGGAAATTAGCGACGTGGTTGGTACTTCCTATCTTATAATTGATGTTGAGGTGGAACTGCTGCAAGTATGTGGACCACTTTTGATGGTGGTCATTCTGCAATTTTCCTTGTGTATTCATGAACTGCAACGACATATGATCAGTAAATATGATTGTCTCCTTCCCAAGAACAAGGATGATTTTAGGGGATAAATTTCGCTCATGGGCTAATTTTCCATGGTTTTTCCCAAAAAAATATTTATTATTCTAAAAATGATTCGCCCAAATTCTATAGGATAAAATTATTTTACCTTAAAAATCACCAAAAATTTATACAAACTATATAAAATCCTTAGAAATTTGAATTTTTTTACAAAAATATTGCCAAACATTTATAGTTGGCATATGAAGGATTAGTAAGATTCGCCAAGGTTTCGACATTTTAAAATAATTTTCCATCCTTAAAATCATCCCTGCCCAAGAATGTAATGCCTCCACTTGCAACATGATTTCACAATGGAGTACATTTATTTGTCATAAGTAGGGAAGTTACAGATGACATCTGATAGTGTCTCACTATGATGGGCCACAGGGTGGTCGTGCTGAGTGAGAACAACACCCACAACATAGTCGGAAGCATCTGTCTCAATCTCAAAGGGTTGTTGTAGGCCGGGTAATGAAATCACTGGGGTTGAGAACAAGCATTGCTTCAAATTATCGAATAAATTTTTTTGGGACAAGACCCACATAAAATTTTCCTTACCACCACCCCTAGTTACTTGGCTGAGGGCCCATGCAATATGGGAGAATCCCAACATGAACCTGTGATATAAATTGGAAAGGCCTAAGAATCTTCGAATCTTAGTGAGCATGGTTGGGGATGGCCAGTCACGGATGACCTGGATATTGGCTAGATCCACTTGCACACCATTCTCATCAACAATTTATCCTAGGTACTGGACTGTGTCCATGCTGAAGGAGCATTTTTCCAATTTGGAATAAATCTTTTGCTGCCACAAAGTGTGAAAAAATTGATGAATATGTTGCAAGTGTTTCTCCCAAGTCTTGTTGTAGATGAGGATGTCATCCAGATACACCACTACAAAATAATTGGTGAAAGGCCGTAAGATATCATCCATCATCCTCATGAAAGTTGTTGGGGCATTTTTCAAACCAAAAGGCATGACCATCCATTCAAAAATACCTTCTTTTGACTTGAATGTTGTCTTCCATACATCTGTCTACTCTATTGGGAACTGATGGTAGTCAGACTTCATATCAATCTTACTGAAGTATTTGGCCCCCTTGAGTTAATCAAGGAGGTCATTGATTGGGGGAATTAGGTATCGGTTCCTGAATGTGATTTTATTTAGGGCATGGTAATCAATGCAGAGTCTCTAGGTATTGTCTTTCTTTTGCACAAGCATGATTGGGCTTCCACAAGGTGATGAGATAGGTCGTACATGCCCCTTTTAGAATAGTTCTTGGATATGATGCTTGATCTCCTCATTTTCTAATAGAGAGCGACGATAGACTGGCCCATTGGGTAGAAATGTGCCAGGGGTCAAATTGATGGAATGCTTGAGCAGAAAGTGCAGAGGTACCCCAGTAGGTGGGGAAAAGATGTCTTTCTATTATTACACGACCTTATCCACTTACTTCTACTGCATGGATAGGTCAGCCATGAAGGCCATGGATGTGGCTGCAATTTTTTTCTCACTCTGAGAGCGAATAAAAAAAAAGACAAACTTCCTGGTATGAGAGATGACCTTCTTGCATTGCTTAGAAGAGATGAAGGAAACGACACTAGGTGGGACTACCTCGGGTATCCGATACAATTTCCTGTCCAAAGTAATAATAATACTATGATTCCTAGACTCATATACAACATGAAGTTTCCATAAATAAGGTTGTCCCAAAAGAGCATCACCAACTTCAATGGGAGAAACATCACACAATACCTCATCTTTGAAGGGCTTGATCTCGCGACGTTGGATTTCATCACCAACTAGTGGTTTCATTATGGGAAGTTTTGTTTGATTGTTTGCTTCTCGTATTCATAGCGTGTGTTGTTTGTTTTACTTACTGGACCTTAGTTCGAGTCAGTTTTAATGGCATAAACTCCTGAGAGTACCAATGGAGGAACCCCTTGTCCCAAGGAACCTTACAAGTTTCCTTCTTTTGGAATCTTTGGTCCTCTGTACATTTCCACAGAGTCTTCGAGACTCACCATCGGATTACCGGTTTGGTTGTTCCCCACTCTGGTGATCTCGAATCCTCCCAGTGCTTCAACTGCACCTTATACTTCAGATGTCAGTACACCACCCACACATCAACTTCATGTCGATTTTTCACCTTCCTCACCCATTAAGTCTCCTTCCCTTTCTCCTTCTTCACCTAGTGAAAGATCTAAAGCGAGTATCCAGGTTGATAATAATAAGAAGAAACGGAAAGAGAAGAAGAAGAAGAACCCAAAAAGTACCAAGCCTCCAACCATATCAGACGTTGGGTCCAAGAAACCAACTACTATTAATAGTACTTGGAGTGTTGATGAGATCGACACGATTAAAATGAATAATCCGAAACCCAAATTCCCTTGCAGTCTTTTTAAGGGTGACCACTTTTTGAGGGATTTCCCTGGTATTCCCAAGGTCTTAGAAATGTGGTCCTCCACGTCATCGGCCCCTGCTTGACATGATGGTGACACCCCATCAACTAGTGACGTTAAGGTTGGTAAGAAGAAGACAATTGTCAAGTTTCCTTGTATGTTATGCGAAGGTGATCATTACTCTCACCTTTGTCCTCGTATGGACGAGGCTTCTTCTCTTTTGGAAAAGCTTCAAATTCCAACTGGTTATCGTAATATTTCTTCCAACCCATTGTTAGTTGATGGAATGGTCAATCTGGTTCCATCCCCAGTCAGTCTGGTTGATGAGGTGGTCAATCTAGTTTCATCCTCGGTTGAACCACTAACCAAAGTAGTTGATCTAGTTTCCTGATCGATCAGCCCCACTTTTAATCTAAGTGAAGCCCAAGTGACTGATCCAGTCCCGTCATTGGTCAGTCCCACCCTTCATCTAAAGAGTGCCAACATGGTCAATCCCACTCCCCCTCTGACGAGTGCTAAAGTGGTTTATCTGGTCCCTTCATTGGTCCATCTGGTTGATCATGTCATCAATGTGGTCACATCCCCAGTTGAACCAGTTGACAAAGTGGTTGATCCGATCCCATGTTTGGTCGATCCCACTCTCCCGTTAGAGAGTGCAACCCAAGCGATTGATCCTTTTCCACCTGTCAACCCCATTCTCCCCTTGGAGAATAAAACCCAAGTGGTCGATTTGATGGAATTATCAATCGATCCTACTCTCCTGCTAGAGAGTAAACCCAATTATGCCCACGTTTTTCTTGTTGATACAGAATCTACCATGCCGGGGGGCATTCCTCCTTCTCCCGGGAAACCCCCTCCAAGTAATGAGGCCATCCTTTTTTATTAGGGTGTGCCAACTGGACCTCATCTTCCCTCTCACATTCCTTTCAAGATTATAGTACAGGTTTTTGGTCGGGGCGTTCCTCATGCGCTGATAGATGAAGGTTCATCCGTTAGTATTTTGTCCTCTATTGCTTGGAAATATTTGGGTTATCCTCAACTCTTGTCGGTTGCCCAGAAACTATTTACTTTTAACAAAAGAACCAGTCACCCTTTAGGGATTCTTCCTCAGTTTCCCGTAACTTTGGGAAGGAAAACTGTCTTTGCTGATGTCATGGTAGTCCAAGGCCCCTTGTATTTCGATTTACTCCTTGGGTGAGATTATGTCTACGCCATGAAAGTTATTGTGTCCACTCTTTTTCATGTGATATATTTCCCGCACGATGGAAGAATGGTGACTATTGATCAACTTTCATGCATTGGTCCTGACTTGATTACCAACCCAATGACCTCCCTAAATGGTTCTTATATGAAGTCAGTATTGTTGTAGGAAAATCTCCCTGCGGATAGGTAGATGACCTCTAAGAGCTTGACCTTAACTCTAGAAAAAAAATGCTTAACGTGGACACTGATTTCCTTTCAAATCTATCTAAACTAATACATGAGAAGGAAGGATAACAACAATACCTCTTAATCGACGTTTGTCCCTGCACGCTCCGAGTTGTGCTCCGATCCTTTGCTCCTCACTGAGTTCTGCAGACAAACAAGATACAACCACTTCCTATTCTATTGATATTAGCTCGAAATAGATATATCTATCAATGATAAGTTCATGTAAAATCAGACACAAACTAGAAAGAAACATGCCAAGCGTGTCATATTAATGAGAATAACAACAACAGTACTTACAATCGTAGATGCGAATACGACAGCTTCGTCAAGTCCCCTTTGTCTAACCCTTGCTCGAAAGATCCACAACCTGGATGGCAGCAGCTTCACTGATCACTCTCCTTTGGCTGACTGTGTGTTTCCTATGAGATCATAGGTTTCATGCTAGCAATCCTTCCCCCTATCAGCTCCAACACCACTTATGAGATCATAAGTTTGGTGTAATTCTCCATTTTGCAGTCCCCTTTCACCATTAGAAAACTTGCTTATATAG
>ML814835.1:107071-138640 GCA_009831015.1 Picea engelmannii | reverse complement strand
ATTTTAAATTGAAGAGCTTAACACACGAATATAAATATGTTACATTTACAATATTGTATATCGTAAAAATAAGATTTTCAACCAAAGTTTTGTTAATATTGTAAAAATAAGATTTTTAACCAAAGTTTTTAACAAGATGCTTATTATTTTTCCATCATTCCAACAACTTACATAATATATATTATTGATTTAAAAGTGTTGAGAGGAGTAATAAAGGTATTTGGAATTAATGATAAGTAATAATGGGTTTTCCATTGTTGATAATGATTTCACTGAACTATAAAGATTAAGCATGTTAAAGTAGCTACAAACTTTTAAAGGTAGTGGTTCAATGTATTAGTTTAACATGACATTATTTACATGATGTTTAAATAAGTGGATTAATGTATAATTTTATATTGTTTTTAATGTTTTTTAAATGATATAGTTACTTGGTATTTTAAGATATGTATGGGGTATGTGGGATCGTGGTTAGATATGTTAAGCACATATAACACCTCACACACAAGTGGACCAAATTCCAAATTCTCTTTAAAGTTTATTAAAATAATTTAGGGGTTTATCTTATCATCAATTATGAAAGTATTTGTTTTTTCATAGGAGAAGTGATACGAGAAGTGTAAGGTTTAAATCTTTCTCCATGTTAATGTAGAGTTAGGGTTAATGGCACTTCACTCGTTAATCAATAAGCATAAATACACATATGAAATAAAGGACTTGATATCTAGAGAGTAACTTAAAAAATTGATGCTATGATTTCAAGACATAAATAAGAGAACAAATGAAACAAACTACACTAATTAAGTTATGGGTGAAGAAGTGTGAACATAAATGAAGACAAAGAATGAATATGAGGTGCTTAAAGTAAGTTAGAACATAACAATGATTTTATGATTCTATAAATGTTATGTAGAATGTTTTGTGATAGTGAAAACAATAACTTGAAAATGACTAAATATTATATGCCTTGTGTTCCGCTTTGTATCATACATAGTATAGATAGAAATATATTCTAATTGCAATAATCTGTGTTCAATTAATTGAGGGGATTTGGTTATATAACTATCAATGGAATCATTGTTCGTCTTCTTGATGCACCTGTTGGGCATCCATAAAAATCATGACAATGATTCATATTTTGGGCATACAAACGATACCATAACTTGGCACGTGGAATGCAAAAGAGTGCATGTGTGGCGCATGCACATGGCAATGAAACTTGGCACACATTGTGTTTAAGACCTAGTATACAGTATTGTCTACAATAAAGATTGAAAAGGTTTTGAGGCATTTCCTTTTGACCAAGTCTGATAATGTCATTAAGGGGCTATCAAAAACACTATCCCTTTATGTTGTCTACACTAAAGGTTGAAAAGGTTTTGAGGCATTTTCTTTTGACAAGTCTAACAGTGCTATTAAGGGGCTATCAAAAACAATATCCCTTGAACTTCACAAACAACATCACATTTTTGCACTAAACAACGTAAAGGTTTCAAAAACTATTAATAACCATATTCATTGTTATTAGTAAGTCAATGGAAAAAACATTATTATTCCATTTGACATTATATGTCTATGAATTAGAAACCAAGAGGGCCCTAGTTGAAATAGCTCAATGCAGAGACTCGACACCTTCTAGAGACCCTATATCCAAACCTCCATGTTAGTCTGAGTTAGTTTAGTGTCATTTTTTTTTTTTTTTTTAACCATGGGAACAATCATTTTAACTTGCAAATTAAGTTTACAAAGTTAGGCACTACCCATCTAAACAACAGGATCGGCCACGGTTGTTTTGAGTGGGTCCCACCACCTCTTGAATACATGTGTGGGGGAGACGATTGGATGAAGTGGGGGCCAGATGGCCGGTATTGACAGGTAAAAGATGGCGTCATAGAGGGCAACTTGTAGGTTTGGACGGCTTGTGGGACCCACGGAAAGCGCTATGGACCAGTACTGGTAAATATTATAATATTTATGGAGAAGGTAAAGGGTAGGGGAAATGCTTTTCTTTTGCAATTATTATTACTTGTTTACTCGGTACGCCTCCGCCTCCTCCTCCAGCCTGACAAGACTGACCCGTCATAACGCACGGACCGATCAGCGCACGCAGAGGCAGGCGCAGTTTGACTCAGAATCCAAGCCAATCCGGGAATCTTCCTTCGGTCCATCCGTCTCTCGGTCTTCCATTGCCAATTCCTCCCTCCCTCCTACCTCCTCCTGTGGCCATGGCGATTCTACCTACTACATAATGGTTCTGGCTTTTATACCAAACACAATGGAACGATCCCATCCCAATTGAAAAACAATTTTGCCTCTGTGAAACTGGAGGATGAAGGAAGCCATGTTGAGTTGCGAGGGAATGGGTGGTCTGATGACAGTTATAGCGGTGTCTGGCAGCGTGGTGGTCCTGCTCGCTTTGGGGCGTCAGAAATTGCTGGAGAATTGTGCTCATTCTCTTCAATCCCCCGAGGATGAGGATGCTTGCAGGCTGGAATATGGCGCCGCCCCGGTCTCATGGATTCGGCTACCTCAGCTCTCTGTAATCATAAAACAAATGAAGGAGGAGAAGGGGCAGCAGCCAACACGAGCAGGATCGAATTGGGGGAGAATTTTCGTAGAGAAGAAGGAGAACACCAATTTCAATTCAGACGTTCTGCAATCCACCAAGTCCTCTAAATCCTCCATGGCCACCGCTGAGAAGATTTGTTCAGGTAGGTGGGTCAAATAATCGATCACAGACTTGTCTAGACTCTAAACCCAAAGTCTGTTCAGAAAACCAGCTATATATTATATAAATTAGAATTGCATTTACATCCTCATACAGGAAGGGCTTGCTGGTCTAGTCTTGGTTGGTGAAAGTTGGGTGTTATTACCCTGGCACCAGGGTCAAATATCTCCAGTAACAAGCTGGCGAGATGTCTCTACCCATTGGCCATGGCTAAGGCTGGAGGGAAGTTTCTACCCATTGAATATCTCATGTAGACTCCCAGCGAGATGTTTCTGTTCATTGAATAGGTCATGGAGAATTCTGTAAGGTTGCAGGAGGTTTCTGTTCTACTCATTGACAATGGTTAGAAGTTTCTATCCATTGAATAGACTTTTCGCCATGGGTTTCTGTCAATTGAATATATCATGTAGATTTCAGTAGTGTGGCAAGTGTAAGGGAATTTTATACCCGTTGAAATCTCATGTAGACTCCCAGCGAGATGTTTCTGTCATTGAATAGCTCATGTTGAGTTCTGTAAGGTTGCAGGAGGTTTCTATTCTATTCTACCCATTGACAATAGTTAGAAGTTTCTGTCCAGTGGACTTTTCGCCATAGGTTTCTGTCATGTAGACTTGTGTGGCAAGTCTATTTCATTTTTGCTTGTTGGTGTTGACCGAAAACATTCAGTCAAAAAATTTTAAATTTTCAATCTGGTTCTGAGTTTTCAATTGATCAAAATAGATATTATAGTTTTTTGCACTACAGATATTGTTTTGTAGGGTATGCATATTGTTGTAGATTTTATTAGTCAAATTACTGAGTAAAGGGGATCTTTTGTTTCACAAATAAGAGGATTTCATACACCAATTTGGTCTCTGGCTTGGCAACTACCCTAAAAATAGATTATTATTATTATTAGATTAATTCAAGTCTTCAATTATTTAAGATATTGACCATTTATTTTTATGTTGCAGACTGCAATTCATCCATCAGGAAGAAAGTGAGATTCTCAGAAGATGTAGTGGAGCCATGCAGCAACGGCAAGGAATACAGAAAGCGACAAAGCCTAGCCATGAGAGAGCGCCTCACACTCCAAGAAAACTGCAGTTGGAATAATCATCATCGCCATCATCATCAACAACAGCAAAGACATTGTGAAAGAGATGGTAGCAACAACCACCCATCCTCCCAGTCCTGCAAGTCTTGGACCTCTGATGATGCAAGTCACAGGGATCAGGCAAAGTCCAGTCTCCCGGCCAACAGAATGGTTCTCTATAATTCTATCATTCAATCTCGGTCTCGGAGATCGCTAGCACAATACTACTGATTATCTCTCCCTTGATTGGGTTGACAAATATTTTTTAATCTCGAAGGAATGGTTTTCTTGGTTTATCCATTAATGGCTGTAATTTCGTCTGTACGAAGATATGTGCCGGATCTTATTGGCTTCTCTTGTAAATTGCAACAATTTCACGAGTCCTGTACAACTTTTGTAATCATTACCTTTGTCTGACCTCCATTTTTTTATATTGCTCCATGGATGAGATTTGATGGCTTGATGGCCCTGTGCATTTGCGTAGAGTCAAAAGTGAAATATAATATTTTGAAATTGCTTTCACATGAAAGCCAAGTTATCAGCTACCCTTGAACTACTTTTCTCGAAAAAAAATTTACATTGAAAACTCTGTCACAATTCCGATGTGATCGTGCAGTTCAACTACCCCATGATTTCAACCAGTGATTCAACACTTTCAAATTTCCAAGAAAGTGCCAAATCTGCTCTAATTTTAAAACTTAGAGAGAATTCAGCTACCGAAATCATAAGAAAGGTAAAAGTCAAAGCTCCACTCTAGCTATAGAAAATGTGTGTATTGGGTAACGTTCTTAAATTAAAATGGAAAAAAAAAATGGATGGTCATCCCATGAAAATAAAAACATTTGAAAATAAATTTATTTTAATTTTTAATTTCTATGTGTATATAATGTTAAAATAGACTCATCAATTTAAACTGAGATTGTTTACACTTATGAAAGTTGATGTACCAACTTACCTCAAAGGGGTTTACATGGCTTTTGACGCTTCATCTCTTAGGGTTATATTTTTGGATGTCTAAGAGCCTCATTGTACACATTTTCTTGCAAATGAGTGCATTCGTCACATCTCTTCTCACAGATAAGTCGTCACCATTCTAACAAGCTTGTTTTTAGTCTACATTTTACAGTTTCAACATATTTATTTATTGAATACAAGGCAGTTTTATTGTATCTCTGGTATTGTTCATTATGTCTCTATGTTAATAATAATAAGAACCTATGTTCATTTCGTTCTGCTCATAAAATCCGAATCAATGGTATCATACTGGTTTGCTCCTTGTCTTTCTTAGTGCATGTCCCCAACTAGGTCAAGGTACAAAGAGTTGGGTCTTGAGTTTTTTTCTCTTGAGGACAAAAACTCTCGCACGCCCAAGCAACCTCCCATGGTGGGAGAAAAGAAAGACAATGTAACAAGAGATCCTTTCAAATTGTTGCTCGAGGAAGCCCTCACACGACAGAGGAACGAGATGATGGATAGTTTTGCACAAATCCTTTGATGACTACCAATAGGCGACACATATTCCTCGAGCAGAGGCGTCGCCCCCTTCAAGGTACATGTCAAAGCTTCACGATAGGTATAGAAAATGTGTGTAGTGGGTATATGTTCTTAAATTAAAATGGAAAAAAGATGGATGGCCATGCAATTAAAATAAAAATATTTGAAATAACAAATAAATCAAATAAATTTATTTTAATTTTTAATGTGTATGTGTATATAATGTTAAAATAGACTTATCAATGCCTAAAGGGGTTGGATCAGTTGGTCATCCTTGGGCAAGGTTCAATTCTCGTGGGCAAGGTTCAATTCCCATGAGGTTTTTACCTGGATCGATGGGGGCACCTTGAGGTAGTGGTCGATTGAGGGCTTTAACTGGAGCCATGGGGGTGGTTGCACCGAGAGATACTATATTAAATGAATGAGAGATTTAACTGGAGCCATGTGGGCACCTTGAGGTACTGGTCGAATATGTGGTTGCACCTAGAGATACTATATTAAATGGTATCGTGACCCATGCACACATAAGTGGATCAAAGCCCACCCCCATGTCCTTCAAATTTTTAAACCTAAGCCCAAAGGGTTTGGATCCAATGGTGGAAAGCAAGGAGGTTTTCATCATTGGGAAAGGTTCAATTCCCGTGAGGGCTTTACCTAGAACCATGGGGACACCTTGAGGTAGTGGTCGAACGTGTGGTTGCACCCATAGATACTATATTAAATGGTATAAGTGGATCAAAGCCCACCCCCATGTCCTTCAAATTTAGCCCGCGGGGGGCAACTCAATTGGCAAGTGTCGTGATATGAAGTGTTATGTTTGATGAGGTTCTAAGTTCAAATCCCCCATACATATGGCACATGGAGGTTATATTGGTTGCCACGCGATTACGAGACAACCAAGTTGTTGATTCCGCTAGTTACAAAAACAATAGACTTATCAATTAAAAATAGTGATGAGGCAGGCCACATTTGCATATAGAAACCAATGATAGTTGTCATCATTACCAATTAACAACTGAGTTGCCAATAACTTCCATCACAAAACTTATTTGGTTCACAAAGCTACATGAAGATTTGACTAAATTTTTAACAATTTTTAAAGAAATTTTGATTTTTTTTTTTTTATAATTTCATTAGAAAATAATTTTCTATAGTCCAGAATCTCGTTCTAGTCTTCCAAATTGTGTGTATGTTAACATACTTATTGGATATGTCTTTTAAATAATCCCACATACATAACAATTGTAATATGGAGATATATGGTTTATAAGGCATTACTCATGTCGAAAGCTTTGCCAATTTGGATTAGTTGTCCTTGGGGTGCAAGTCTCTTACGTAGATGTAATAACATCATTCCTCACTCTAACACTAACAATGTTAGTGGTGCAATTCTCATCAAGTGAAGGGACATGTTTATCCCCTCATTATTGAGAGGATCTTCATGAGCAATGCAAGTTATTCTTCTTTGTATTCCACATTAATGCTCTTCTTCTTATTCTTTTTACTCGATATTAATGCTCTTATTCTTCTTCTTATTCCGCATTAATGCTCTTCTTCTTCTTCTATGTTGTCACTTGGGGATTAACTAGTTGGTGAAGCAGGGATGGTGATATTCCCCCCCACTAGGATTCAATTTTCCCCAAGTGAAGTGACATGTTTTCCCCCTTATTATATGGGGATTGTCACGACCAACACAAGTAGGCTAGGCATGGTGATGGATAGAGATTCTAGCTCTCGGTGTCATTAGCATTCTGTCTATTAAGGTGTTGATTAGGTGGTACTAAAAGTATAATACGAAGCATAAAATTATCAATGATATATAAACGATGGATTCAAAGTCTCATTGTTCATATTTTTAAAATCAATGACAAAAATATCCCCTCAAATTATAGGACCATTATGATTGCTCCTCTTCTAATGAAGTTATATAGAATTATTATGGAAAAGAAGATCAACATATGGTTAGAAAGTTATCATTCAACCATCGACCACTTAATTACTCTTAGGTTTGTCACAGAGGAATGTCGAGATAATGAAATCAATCTCATGTGTTGCTTCATTGACTTTAGGTAATTGTTTTATACAATGTCTATAAATAACCTTTGGAATAGATTAGAAGCACTAAAGTTTCATTTTGAGTTTATTGTTGCTGCAATAAGGCTGTATGAGAAAGATATTTCTAAGTTCGGGAATAATAAGGGTTGATCAAAATAAATTAATTGTAATATATGGGTTAAGCAAGGTTGTCCCATGTGCCTTACCCTTTTTGTCATTTATATTGACAAATTAGAGGCATGTTTGGAAGATGTGGGTTGTATTGGCACTACTTTAGCTAGAATAGTCATCATCCTTCTTCTCTACACTAATGATGTTGTTCTTCTGACAACTTACCCCTATGAAATTGACAAACAAATACAAATTATCAAAGATTTATGTTCTAGCACTCATATGTTATTAAATACTAGTAAGACAAAGCTTATGTTAATTAAATCCAAGAAGATCACTTACACTAACTTTGTGTATGACAATAAGAACTTAAAGAGGAAGTTAATTCAGACAAATACCTTGGATTTTACCTTCATCACAAACTTAACTAGAACTATAACATTGATACAAGGATTAATGAAGGATGGAAAGCTTATTTTGGTCTCGAGAACAATTGTAAATTAGTAGATTTTTTGTTCCTAGAAGAAGATATATAAAACCAAAAAATAAAAATCTTTAAAATATCCTCTTTGAGACACTTGTTACTCTAGTTATCTTGTATAGATGTGAAGTTTGGAGCTGCAACATCTCTACACAATCTTGGAGAAAAATTAAGCATATCCATAAGCATTTTATCATTTAATATCTTACAAATAAAAGTAATAAACATTTCCAATCCTCATCTTAGAAGTTGGTCTTCCACCCATTGAGGATGTTGCTATGATTAGGTAACAAATGTACACGTTGTTGGGCCTACCTTTTTGTCATAAAAACCATCATGCACACCCTATTTTTACCACTCCTTTCCTCCATTTTTGGCATTTTGTACTTATTTTCACTAAACCCAAGATCAATAAAGGATGTAAAAGGTAAATTGTTAGTTTTGTTTCTATTTTCTATTTAATAACCAAAATTGTCAAATTCTTGAGTTTTTATCGTCATTATTACCAAAAATGAATTTTCTCGGTAATTGCTCCGAGCTTAGCATATTTGCAGGCCGAATTAGAGAAAGTTGACATATGGCTTTTGTTCCCAACATTTATACCATGGATCATGATCTTTTGGAGTGTGTGAAACTGCCCAAAAGTTGCGGGTCAATGCTAGTCAAACGCGTGGCTTCCACAAGCAAAAAAATAGCAGTAGGAACAAAATTTGATTTCCTCGTGATTTCTAGAGCAAATCTATCATCTGAGGTTTGATTTAGCATTCTTAGGAGGTCGTTCAGATCTGTTATCCATCCAAGAGAAATTTTAGGCCAAATCAGTTGCATTTTATCATGTATAAATATGCCAAAACTTCAAGGCATTTAGAAATGGGGAATTTGGGAAACTTCAGAATATGTTGTAGATGATTTTATCAATATAAAGTCTTTGGTTTTCTCCATTTGATTTGCTAAGTCTATGCATGAGCCAAAGCTTGGAAGGCCCCCCTTGCAATGTTCTATGCCACAATTGTACATTGTTGTACAGAGGTTTTATTTGTTGCTTCTTCATTCGTTGTGTGCTAGTAAATATTTCATTGTTTTTATCTCTTTTAAATAGTTCTTTTATTTTTAGTTTTAACTGCAGAAATTTTCCTTTTGAAATAACATTTGAATGAATCTTGAAACCCTCTCTTGGATCCATAATTTCTATGAGTCAAAAAGGAGTATTGTTGTGAAGTCATGACTACCATGACAATTTCCTTTTACAACTTGTTTTTCCACCATCGAAGACTATGCTAAATTTGGGTTAAAGAGATTAAAATTGCTCTTCATTTAAATTAAATCATTTATGATTTTGATCAAAATTATTTTGTATTTTTCTTGCAATCTTTTCTCATAGTTTAATAGAGGAATGTTGTAGGAAGCCTCCATTTGCTGAGTCATTTAAACTTCACAATTATTAGAGTACCATTGTAAAGATCTCTACACTTTACAATCAACACTTTTACCATTGAAATTGTGACAACTACAACTCATCACTGGTGGAAGCAAACTTCATCCTACAATTTGCTTTTTGACCAAAGAAACTATGGGTATTAAGTTGAAGGAGTTTAGCATTCTTTAAGTGTTTGAAATTTTCTTTCTTAAATGCACATAAATTATTCTAAAAGTTCATGGTTAAGCTGAGTCTCGTCACAAAGATTTTTTCATTCCTTTGAAGCAAATTCACTTTGTGACCTAATTGTCTACCATTGAGGCTGTGAGCATTTAAAGAATTAGTTCTTGTTTCCCTTTGAAAAAATAATTTACAAAATTATTTTGTAGTCTTCTTTTTAGAATTAAGATTGATTTTAAGACTAATTCCCTCACATACAATGATTGTGTCTCACAAGTTTATGAACCTTGGATTGATACTTTAATGTCTTGATCTTTACCAATTAGTGAGCTGACACAAGCATATCATAATAACATGAAAGACAAGAGGCTTCCTAGCATTGCTTTATATTTCAATGAAAGTCACTTGAGACTTAAGAGAGAGTGACATAAAGATGTCAATTCTTGGCTAAACCACTGGAGAATAGAAGAGGAGGCCACTCTACAAAGTATTGATACCATTAAATATACTATCACAACTAAATTTAAAGAGAAATTGCAATGCAATGAAGTTATAGAGAATAAGAGAAAAATTGTGTCTTATGAAGAGATCATTAACTCCAATTTAGAATTATTTTCAAAAGTATCTTTCTAGTATAACTAGTTTAAAGAAGAAAATCAACATTTCTAAAATAAGAATGAGTTGTCACATGATGCATAGTGAAACTGGACATTGGACAAATCCTAAAACGTTCTAGGATGAAATAATTTGTCATCTTTGCGATACTAATAGGGTAGAGGATGAAAATGATTTTCTCTTAAAATGTCCTCTATAGGCTCACATTAAATCTCATTTTCAAATATTTGTAACACTATCAATATTCAAACTTATTAACTCATCAAAACCAATGAGATTTAAAACAAAATATTAAAGCAAACCAATCAATTCATAAATTATTTTATTTTATTTATTTATTTCTTAAGGTTTAATGGACCAAATTTGATTTCAGTGGAAGGTAATCATCATCATCATCAATAAGTTTTTTTCATCTTTTTGCCAAATCCATGATCTTGCCACTCAAATTTTAAAGAATAACTCAACTTATAGGAAATAATGACTACTCTTAATCTTAGAAACACCATAAATTTCCATTTAAAATCATGGTTTATAAATGAAAATTAATTTCTTAGCTTTTTTTAGTATTTTTATGGATTCACATAGTCCAACATGTAGAAGGTATATTATGTTGTATATGGAATATTTTTAATAGAGTTTTTCTTTGTAGTATGAAGATTTTTCTTAATGCATTTTTATATATGATTTCAATGCTATTTCTTTTTGTTATAAACACTCTAATTGCTAATTGCTATTTGTATTTTCTGTAAACTTTCTACATGTATGGAAATTTAAGATTTTTTTTTTTTTGTTTTGTTATTATTCCACATGTGACACTAATGTACTTGGTTGTTTTCTAATTTTCAAGGTAGAAATAATAAATCAATTAAATGTTATAAAAGAATATAAACTATTATAAATAGGATTGGATTTCCAAATAATTTGATAAATTATAAATTATACGATTTGAAAATGAAAATATTTATTCCAAAACTATTTTCTAAAACTAGATAAAGACTTGCATCATAAAACCAAATTCACTTAAACTCATGGAGATAATATGAATATCACATATATAACAATTATAAGCCATAGAAGTCTCATGATGCTATCACTATCACCTCAACCTACACAACGAATTGAATCCTCTATTGAATATATAACAATTATAAGCCATAGAAGTCTCATGATGCTATCACTATCACCTCAACCTACACAACGAATTGAATCCTCTATTGATTAGAGGTGGGATTTCAACCTAAGAAAAAAACACCAATACTGCGATGGAGATGGAAATGAGTGAGTAAAAGAATGTTCATTCCACGGAGAATTTGACACGAGAGTTGAATGTCAAGGAAATAGTTTTGGCCAAACTTCAAGGAGTTGAACAATAAATAAAAACCTTTCAAAGAGGTATTATATTTTTAAACAAAATACTTAAAGTTTAAACCATCATTGAGACTAGTGTGGTAATTAATCACTTTAACGAATGCCCTTTCTCAATTTAAATCAACAAATACATATTTTTATTGTTTTGAGATGCATCCAAGGTAATAGGTTCCATGTTGTTGAATAACATGGGTTATAATGGCCAAGGCATTGAAAATCCTATTAAAGTAGTAATCCCATCTCAATCCAATCTCAAGATGAAATTCAACACTACTTTCAATGTGTGACATACACAATAATTTAGTGAAGCATAATAAACCCAAGCAAATAAAATAAATAATTTATATAACCGATTGAATGATGGAGCCAATGCTTTAAGATTTAGCCTTAGAACCCAAAATAACACTTTTACATCCCCATATCCATGTATTTCTTAATATATCATATTCATGTTGGGCAAATAAACCTTCTATTTATACACAATCAATTCTTCTAAAGGAATCCACACAAAAAAAATGGCAAGTTATCATAACTAACTTTCTAAAATAAGCCCATAAGGCCACATAATAAATTCACTATGGGGCAATATATGACTCAAACAACTTTACAAAGGTGTCACTAAGACCTAGATCAAAGGTTACGATATTAGTCAATATTATACCTTCTAACAACCCCCTTGAGATTGTCTATGAGCATAATATGGAATACATCAAGAAAATGAGCAAGAAGGTGACATTCAATCACATGCCCCTTAATGTTAACTTCCTTCATTCCCATGCATGGATCTCAACTTCATGAACTTTTCCTTTATTAAACATTTGAAAAATATCTATATTGCTTATTATTTACATCTACAAAAAATGATTTCAATAATTCTAACCAATACTTTAACCTCCCCCCTTAAACATGACTTGGAGGGATCAAATAAATTTACATCACAACCCCCCTTAATTTTATTTGGGGATGTCATGACCTATCATTATATGATATATAATTCCATAGTGGGTCTTCATGAAGCAACATCCATCAATAGGAGCAACAAAACCATCATCATGGGACCTCTCTAATAACATGTCCATATATTCATCATGCAAAGGTGATTAACAATAGAAGAAGAATAAACATAACCAAATCATCAAGCGGAAAATTGTGAACTATCCAACTATTGAGGGAAAATATCACAACCACATTAGCTCCAATTGAGGACCCAGTCCCACAAGCATTTGAATGACTCAGTACATCTGGAAAAATATTTCATCTCCAAGAGAGGCCCCAAAGGCACTTAGATGATTGAATACATATGGTAAAAACATTTAGCTCCAAGAGAGGCCTTGAAGGAACTTGAACCATGTTGGGCCCTTCATTTTGATGAATAGAAGTTACGCAAGTTATGTTGCAACTTCATTTTGGTGAACAGAAGTTGCGCAAGCTGCCGAGGAGCTGGATAACAGACTAAAGGGAAGAAATACAAAGTGGTTGGAAGGACAGTGGAACATCAATTTTGAAGAAAGAAGTTGCAACGAGATCAAGAAGAGAGAACTCTCAGGCTCTCAACCAACAAACTCAAGATCAGATTATATATATGAGACTGATATGATTGTAAAAGGTTGTTGTTTTTGTTGTTGTTATTACTAGGATTGTTTTTATTAGGGTTGGGCTTGGATTGTTGCTTTTAGAGTCATTGTTGTTATCGTCCATATTGTTAGTTTAGCTAAAGTTTAAGATTCTGAGTTCGGAACCAGATGAAGAATGTAATAGAGTCATGCCGTGTTGTAGCATCGAAGGAGTGAGGTGTTGAGATAACCTTGTCTCTCAATAGTATAAAGCATTTGTTATTAGCTTTGGCATGACCAATTTGTATCTGTAACTCAGTCTGATCTTGTATTTTGAGAGGAAACATGTTATATGATAATGCAGTGGGAGACCCAAATAATTTTGAATATATCCTATGTATTTAGTCTTCTGAATGTATTGAACGTTACTATGTATTATCTTTATGTTTGATATGCTTAATTGGTTATAGCTTGCTTATGAATATCATCAAAACTCTATTTTCTTCATTCTCGGTTAGGAAATACTCATATCTGCTACATGTTTAATCTATCTTTCGCAAGACTAACATGAATCTTGATACCTTAGAGATTTGTCTGAGCATTCTCCTTACCCTTCCCTCTCTTTCTCGTCTTGGTTGCGCTTCAGGTGAGACTTCTTCCCTCCTGGGAAAATGAAAATGAAAGCGCTCTAGACTACTTCAGTGCCTTTTGTTGGTAACTTGAGAAGGACCCTGGTTTGATCAATTTTGCACCAACAAAATAGTTTTGTCGCCGAGACCTATGTTTTAAAAGGGAAACTGTAAGGAGAATGCTTCCGTGGATCTATAGATTTGATATTCGACAATGGTGGGAACGAAATTGTGACACCTTTATACATAAGGGAGCAGAGTTGCGAGGTAAAAGCAATAATGATACAAGAGATTCTGTCTTTTATTCAGAAAAATTGAGTGACCAGTATGAGATATTATGGGTAAAATTCTTGGAAGAACTATTCCATTGGATAGATAGGCTACAAGAAGCTCCAAAATTCCAAGAACGTGTAAAGAATACCTTCACTTGGGATACATAGAATATTGCATCACTTCATCAGCTGAATCGCCAGATCACATGAGCAATCAATTTCTGGGTTAATACGACTCTGGAGGGATACATCATTGAATTTGTCGCTGAGAATCACCAATATTTTTAACGACCAAAATAAATTTTCAAGAAAGGTGTATGCATAAGACTCTTGAGGGAAATTCCCTTGTGGATCAAAGAATTATTGATGGAGGAGGGGATGATAACTATTCCCTCGACTGAGATGGCAGCCTAAACACCTACGCTTGGGGTAGGGTGATTTTGGGGTGGGATCATGACTTGAGAAGGGGAAAGGGTTCTTTGAAATATGGGGGAAGATCAAGAAATGACTACAAGAAATGAGCGACCCTTAAGGAGATCCACCATTGTTGAGAAGTGGTGGTGGGGAAAGGTAAACAAAGCAGCGAAGTAGTCCGAGGTGTTGCGGAAAGAAATCAGATCAAAAGGAACAAATGAAAGAAATAAGGAGGAGTTGAGGAAGGTAAGAAGAAAAGAAATATTGGCCAGTCTAAGGTTACAATAGAGAGAAGTGCAGAGAGGAAGGAGTCCCCAGGTGGGTGGATGAGAAGAAGAGTGTGGAGAAGAAAGGGAAGATGAAGAAGGTATGGACCTTACAGGAGACCAAGAAGATTTAGCCCCGATATCAGGAAACATCGAGAATCAAGCAGAGAAGGTTTCTCTAGAGGGAGAAAATGAGACCCCCCAAATCAAAGAAACCCACCCATAAGTCAGTGTAACTAGCCCCAAATCACCCGTTCCCCAGGTGTCCTCTACACCCATGGTAAATTCTACACCGTCTACTTATGCTATTTCTATTCCATCACATCTAATTAGTCAGAATTAGTCTATAAGTGTAAACGTTGGGAGGATATTGGGATCCCTAGGCATATTGCAACCAAGACCGTTAGGTTTCATTCTAATAGGAGTAGTGAGACCCACAAATGGCTGGAAATATGGGAGGATCAATCGCCTGATACCCATAATTATGGGATAAAGGGGACGAGGATGTAGAACAAAATTGGTTCTTATGTGAAGCCATCTGGTTATCTAGAGGGACTCTCGATGAAAATAAGTTAGTAGAGTTTCAAATTACCTTGAGAGGTCGTGCCCTTAAATTGTACATGAAGGCTATTGAACAAGGGGTGCAAATACAAGCGTTCACCATGGGCCAAGTTCGGTTGAATTTCATCACTGAATTCAAACTACCTTGATCAGAGAAGCAAGCTCTCTCTGAGTTGTGGGAGATTCAACAAAGGGAAGGAGAATCTGCCTGGGAGTACATTAAAAAAATTAAAGATGCTATTAGGAGTCTACCGCATCCAATTCACGAAGATCACCAGAGGGAATGATACATCCAAGAATTACTACCTCTAACGAGAATTCCTTTAACGCAACAACTTATATTCGCCTTAACAAACACCTTGGAACAATCGATGAATATCGAATCCATGGCAGGTTATCCAGGGAATCTAATGATGACCATGCCTCCAGTAGATGCAAATTTTTCGCAACTCTAGGGACAAATATCAACGCTAACAGAGAAGATTCAAGAATTAACCACACCAAGACCAGGAAGACCTTAGGTTTGGTGCACATGATGCTACACAGAAGGGAATTTGGATAATGAATGTATACGCATGAGGGGAATGGGACCTCCTCACAATCCAATGGGACCCTCTCTACGATCAACGGAAGGAGTTGCACAAGTATCTGTGACTCCACCATTCCATACACCAGGGCTATACAATACCTTCCTAGGCGTTCAAACATTTCAGCCAACTGAGGATTGTGAGATTTTTCAGACACATGGGCATGTGACGAGGAAGTGTCCCATTATGAAGAAGTACACGACTGGTCCCAAAACAATACATTCTGAGTTCTACGCATCTATGACCCATGCTACAAATAAATGTAGAGCGTTGGATGCGCTTGTTGACATATTAGACCGGACAACATTCAAGATAAATGAAACCCCCAGGGACCTGGAAGAGGCCAGGGAGATGGGGTCGGAGGTGGATTTAGAGGAGGAAGAAATGGAGGAAGAGGGTCGAGCCAATGTTACAATTGTAGCGAACAAGGTTATTTTTCCAGATACTTCCCTCACCCAAGACAACCATGGTGCTCTCACTGTAGGAATAATGGGCACGCAACTAAAGACTGCCCAAAATTGATCTCGAAATTGGAGGATCGGGTTTGTCAATGAGGAGATAATATCATAAGATCATAACTAAAAATGGGAATCAAGGGACAACTACCTAATATTAAAATCATCACTCATGGAGGAGAAAAAATCGGGGCAGATGCGGACAGTCAGCCTAAGATTTAGAAAGTTGTTCCCAAGGATGATAGGTATGACCCTGTGAAACAGATTTTTTTTTTCAAAGATGCAATAGAAATATTTAAAAACATCCCCACTCTAGAAATAATGGAGAATCCACCTAAATTTTCCTCTCAACCTAACCTTGCGCAAGCCCCTACCTCACCACCGACACCTAGAGACTCTGCAATTCCAAGGAGACACTCTAAGCAGTCTCAAAGTGTAATCAATCTCTGGTTTCAATTGTTCTTTGATATCCTAGGGGATGAGCAACTTACAGAGAAGTTGTGCAACACTCTATACCTAATACTGGGAAATGAGGGAACCCTGGAAGCCATAGTAAGGACCAACCTCCCTGAGAAGAATACCCAGAGAATACAAAGAAGAAAGGTGCAAACAAGAAAAGAATTTAGGTTAGAAGCCCAGCTAGATGATTTTGAAATCAAATATGCCATACTATATTTGGGATCCGATGTCAAAATCCTACTGGTGTAGACCTCCTGCCCTCAGGACGAGGACCGCACAAGATCTTCTCTAGACCATGGCAAGGGTTAACAAAACCCCTTGTTTAATCCCACATAGGATTTCGATTTTCGCAAGTTGGGACACTTCGAACACTATGCCATGGCTCTTGGCAATAACTGAAATGCGAAATTTTGAATGAGCTTATGGTGTAAGCCCCCTCTCCAACATGACCACAACAAGGCCTAGGCGTAAGCGCCTTTCACGACTTGCGATTCACGAGTTGGAGCACCACCCCTTGTACACTCTCCTTGCGAATCCTCGACTCTGAAATCTAGCCTTCGACGAGATCCAACAGTTGTATGCTTCCCTTGATCTGATGGCCCACAACGTATCGGGATTTCGCAAATCGGCGATCCAAGACACTTGACCCCAAACCTCTTGTCACTCCATTCCCAAAACTCCGATATGCGAGTTTTCCTGTGAGATCAACGACCCACGTTGATCCAGATCTGATGGTCACTATCCCTCTAGAGATTAAGGGTGTTGACAATACACTCAATCTTAATCTCTTTGTTGTTCTAAGAGATCCAACGGTTCACGGGATTTCGACGCTTCCTCCTGAAGCGATTCAACCATCCGATTCAACTTCTCAAGGACTTCTGGCCAAACGACTTGGCATCCTTCCCTCCTAAACTTGATTCCTGTGAAACAATTCAACCTCTGTCTCCCTTTGGAACAATTCACAGGTTCTAACCCTCCTGAGCTTTCACTTGCAAACTCAAGGCCTCCAAAAAGAGTCCCTTCACTCACTCCTTGCGGCGGTTTTCAAATAACCTTTGGTTATTTTAGATCTTCGACTCTCTGCACTCCTTGCGACAACAGTCCCTCAATTTCTCTCCTGGACTTGGTAAAATCCAAGACTTCACCTAGCCTGCACACACCTTGTACAACTCTATGCTCTGCTAACACTCTTGCCTGTAAAGACAAAGTTTGAATATCTTTTGAGAGTTTTGAGGTAAAACTCAGAGTCTGATCAATGCACTCCTTTCAGACCCTCCATTGCACTCTTGCAGGTGTTCTCAGAAAGAGAAACAACTGAAACTCATTCTCCCCTTATCCAAAATTCAAATATTCAACATAGAATCCTAGAATATACACACACAGATTTGCATTGAAATAAAATGTGCACAAAGAATGCAAACAAGCCACAACATATCGTTCAACAAGATATTCCAACAGCCATAACAAAAACAAATATTGGAATCAAAGCTTTTTTTTCATGAATTCCAGTGCTCTCATACATGGTAAACAACTACATCTAGAATGCATGAAAAAATTCTTTGTTCTCCTCTGCAGCTCTACGACTTATAAAATCTGAATCATAATGTTCCCAATGATCAAAATGTAGAGGGTGTCTATCATCCATTTTCCCTCCTACCTCCTATGCTCCTAAAACTGTCTAATCTATTATTTTAATCTACCTACTTTACATTCATTACGCATAAATGCCTCCACATTCGACAGATGAGAGCAACGCTCAAGATCTGTTTACAATCTCCAAAACACAAAGGTAAGTACGCTTCCCTAGCTATTACATTAATGTCCATTCATTAATCTTCAAAACATTTCACAATGTGCACTGGTGCTTTTCCAGCTGTCTCCTTTGGTTAGGCGCGTGCCTTTGGCTTTATACGATGCTCTTGCATCATACTCCCTTGCTTGAAAATTTTCATGAATTCCTATTCATGAGTTCCTTCACTATTTTTCCATGCTTTTGAATTGTTGTTTCATCCTCCTAGCTGGCATCTTCAACTGGATGTCCTTTCCATTTGACCAAGTATTCAAAATACTCTTTTCTCCTGGTCTTTCTGCTAATCCTCTTGTCAATTATGCTTTCCATATGTGGCTTTTCAGCTATAGGCATTTGTTTTGTCCATTGAATCTTTTCTTGTTTATCTTCTTCTCCTTCTTCTTCATCTCTGTAAGGGTACAAATCCATGACATTGAATATCGGTGAGATTCCGACCCCATTAGGTAATTCAATCGCATATGTGTTTGTCCCAAATTTCCTTATGACCTTGCACTGTCCAATCTTTTTCATCTTCATCTTGTTGTATCTTCCCCTTGGGAACCTCTCCTTCCTCAAATGTGCAAGAATCAAATCACCAACTTTGAATTGAAGTTCTCGCCTATGTTGATCTGCTCTATGTTTGTACTCTTGACTTGAACTCTGCAATCGCTCCTTAATTCTGTTGTGAAGCTCCTTCATCCCTTTTGCAAATTCCTCTGCACTAGCACTCCTGAATTCAGTTTGTTCTGAATCTTTCAATTCAGAAACTCCCCTTGGTTGTATTCCATATACAATCTAGAATGGACTCTACCCTGTGCTTCTATTGAGTGAATCATTGTAAGTGAATTTTTCCTGTGGCAGAATGTGATCCCATTGACTGTGGTGTTCAGTCACTAAGCTACTTAATAAATCTCCCAAGCTCCTATTCACGACCTCTGTCTGTCCATCGGTCTGAAGATGATATGTTGAGCTAAAAGACAAATTTGTCCCCAAATTCTTCCATAAGGTCTTTCAGAAATTTCCTACGAACTTGGTATCTTGATCAGAAAAGATACTCCTTGGCAAGCCGTGAAGTCTGACGACTTCCTTGAAAAACAGGTTCGCAATATGAGTTGTGTCACTAGTTTTCTGGCATGGTATGAAATGTGCCATCTTTGAAAATCTGTCTACCACTACAAATATTGAATCATATCCCCTTTGTGTCCTTGGCAGTCCCAATATGAAATCCATGCTCATGGCATCCCATGACCTTTCCAGTATGGGTAATGATTGGTATAACCTTGTGTTCTGCCTTTTTCCTTTCGTGTGCTGACAAATTCTGCACCTGCCCACAAATTTATTCACATCAGTCCTCATCCCTGGCCAAAAATATGAGCCATTCAACTTTGAGAACGTTTTTTCATGACCGAAGTGTCCGGCCAATCCTTCACTGTGATTTTCCTTCAGCAAATTCTCCCTCATGGAGCATTTAGGAACACATAGTTGGTTTCCCCTGAACAATAATCCATCCTGGATCATGTATTCAATCCATTGGCTTCTGTCCCTGAGAATTGGATTCTCAAATGCCTCATATGCCTCTTTGAAGTTTGGATCATCCCTGTACATTTCTTTGAGGTTATCAAAACCTAAAGTCTTGACTCTGAATTCCTACATAAGCAAACATTTCCTACTCAAAGCGTCAACAACTTTGCTAGCAGTTCTAGAAATATGTTTGATCACAAAAGTAAAATTTTGCATGTATTCAACCCATTTAGCATGTTTTTGGTTCAACTTCTCCTATCGAGTAACAAATTGAAAAGCGTGATTATCGTTGTACAAAAAAAACTCTTTGGGAACCAGATAGTGCCTCCAATTCTTCAGCGCTTGTATGACTGCATAGAATTATTTGTCATACGTGGAGTACTTGATCTTTGCTTCATTCAATTTTTCATTGAAATACGTGATTGGCCTGTTGTCTTGGCTCAAGACCGCTCCAATGGAAAATCCACTCGCGTCACACCTGACCTGAAATGTCTTGTTGAAATCTGGAAAAACCAGAATTATTTGCTCAGTGATCTTCTTATTCAGCAGGTGGAAGCTCTTCTCCGCTTCCTCCGTCCAGTGAAAAGATTTATGTCTTTTCTTCACCGTATCCATCATTGATGCGCTAATTCCACTGAAGTTTCGGATGAATTTTTTGTAGAAGCTAGCCAAACCATGGAAGCTTTGAACTTCAAACACGCTCTTCGACGATTGCCAATCCCTAATCGCATTTATCTTTTCCAGATCCATTTTCAATTCATTTGCAAAGATAACAAAACCCAAATAAATGAGTTATGTCCTCATAAATGACGATATCTTCATATCGATCAACAATTTCTCTTGTTGTAACCTCCTCATCATTGCAGTTAAATGCTTTAAATGTTTTGCTTTAGTTTTGCTGAAAATTAATATATCATCAAGATATACAATGACGAATTTCCCAATGAAATCCTTCAAGACTTCGTTCATCAACCTCATGAAAGTACTGGGTGCATTTGTCAAGACAAATGGCATGAAAATCCATTCATACAACCCTTCATTTGTCTTGAATGTTGTCTTCCAGTCATCACCTTCTCTCATTCTAATATGATGATATCCTCTTTTTAAATCAATCTTTGAAAAAAACTTTGCTCCACTCAAGAAGTCCATCAAGTCATCCATCCTTGGCAATGGGAACTTGTATCTGATGGTAATTTTATTAATTTCCCTCGAGCTTGTACACATTCTCCATCCACCATCCTTTCTTGGGCTGAGCACTGTCGGAACAACGCATGGACTCAAGCTCTCCTGAATCAATCCTTTGTCCATTAAGTCTTGGACATGTCTCTTAACTTCTTCATTATATTATGGCGTCAAACTGTACGCTGCTTTGTTAGGAAAACTAGCTCCAGGTATAAGATCAATATGATGTCTTATACTCCTGATAGGTGGCAACGAACAAGGTAGTTCTTCCACTACTATATCATAAAATTCCTCCAACAACTCCTGGATTTCTTTCGGTAAATCATCTATCTTAGTGTTGTTCAAAAAAATTCTAGGCTTCCTAACCATAATGAATTGTGTGTCTTCCTTCTTCTTGACTTCCTTAAGAAGTTCCTTCCCACTCATGAGAAGTATAGTGTTTCTCATCTCTGTTTTCACCTCTTTATTCTTAATCAACAACAACATGTGTGTCCTACCACTTTTCTCCAGAGTGTACGTGTTCTTTCTCCCATCATGCACCACATTTCTGTCATATTTCCATGGTCTACCCAACAATAGATGACAAACATCCATGGGAATGACATCACACAATATCTCATCTTTATATCCTCCTATTTTAAATTCAACTAAAAATTGTTTAGTGACATTTACTTGATGTCCTTTTTTTAGCCACGAAACTTTGTAGGGGCTTGGATGCACAATAGTCTCTAGCTCCAGATTTTCTACCATTTCCATAGATACAAGATTATTTGTGCTACCGCTGTCTACTATGACCTTGCATACCCTATATTTGGTTTTGCAAGTAGTCTGAAACAGACTATTTCTTTGGGCTGGGTTCTCTGGCTCCTTCTCTGGTTTCAAGAGAACTTTCCTCATCATCAAAAATCTTCTGCCCTCAACGTCCTCTACCTCAACATTCCATCCTTGAGCTTCGACAATGTGAGTTTCGCCACCATCTTTCTTCCTATATGGACACTCATAGGATTTATGTTTGATTTTCCCACAGACAAAGCATTTCACTTAACCTCCTCTGCCTCTTCCTCTTCCTCCGGTTCGAGGAAAAGTAATTCTATGTGCATACCTGTTACACATCAAAATTACTCACTTCGATAGTGTTGCAAGTGTCGCATCTTTCTCACAAGTGTAAAGAAAATCATACTTCCATAACGCTTATGTCGTACCTATAACGACATCATAAATACACTTGAAACACCTCAAACACTTGATTTGGAAGAAGAGGAATGGTTAACTGGGCTTATGAACCTCTTGCCATCTGAAAGAACCACAAAAAATGGGTTTTTGGAGGAGAGTGCTCCCCTACACCTCTCTCAGGAGTGCTGGCGCTCCCCTATTCACTATATGGGAGAGTTATAACACTACTTCTACCTTATGTAGGAGTGCTACTTCTTTTGGGAGTGTTGGCGCCCCCTATACCTTGCTGAGGAGCGCTATAACGCTCTGACACCTCTTTTGAAGGAGCGCTACCTATTCTGGGCAATAGTTGGTCTGTTGAGGAGAATGGGGGAAAGATCTTTTCAATCTTGGAAGGCAGTTGGATTCGAACCCCTAGTCCAGCCATGATCTTAGGGAGGATCCCTAACTCAAGGAGGAGAATCCTCAACTTACCCTAAATATATCTAAGTGGTTGGGCCTCTCTAAACCTATATAAGCAGGCTCTCTCATGGTGAAAGGGAGGGAAAATTAGAAGCATGAAACCTATGATCTCATAGGGAACACATAGTGAAGTGGAGGCTAATCAGAGAAGCTATCATCATTCCAATCATGGAGATTTTGAGCAAGGGTTAGACAAGGAGAACTTGACGAAACTGCTACATTCCATCTATGGCTGTAAATAACGTTTTGTCCTCATTAATATAATATGCTTGGTCTGTTTCTTTCTAATTTGTGTTTGACATTACATGAATTTGTCTCTAAGTAGATAGGTCTACTTTGAACTAATCTCGATAGAATAGGAAGTGGTTGTACTTTGTTTGTCTACAGGGTTTATCGAGGAGCTCAAGATTGGAGTTCAACTCGGAGCGTGCAGGGAAAAACACCAGTAAAAGGTACGCCTTTCCTCCTACCTCTTCATGCATTAGTTTGTGTAGACCTAAAAGGAAGTCAGTGACCATGATAAGCAATTTCTGTCTTAGAGTTAAAAGTCTAGCTCTTTGAGGAGATCTACCTGTCCGCAGGGAGATTTTCCTTCAACAGAAACTGACGACTCCACTAGGGATCGAACCCAGAATCTCTGGTTTTGATTTTTCCTCATAGAACTTGTCTTACCCTTTGTTGTTTTCAGACCTTGTTTATCCCATATGTTTGATTTCATATGATGATTGACTCTTTACCCCATCACATTTAGCTTGACTGTCAAAATTTGACTGAAATTTTGGGTTTTTGGAAATTTTTATGAATTTTTTAAGCCCAGTGCCCCTGTGCCCATGTTAGCAGAGTGCCAGCACTCCCTAAAGGTGTTGGACAGAGTTTTATAACGCCCTGGTGTCCCTTACACCAGAGCGCCAACCCCTTTTTGCAAAAAATCTTTTCAAAAATTGCATTTTTTGAGGTCCAGACCCTGTTTTTTCACTTGCTGAGATTCTTTGTGATTCAATGCTTCTTCCCATTGAACTTTGACATCCCTCCTTCTGAGAAATAAGCACTTTGTTGTTCAGATTTGGTGGTATTCATCATTATTTTTTGAGTTTTTGTTGTTGAGAGCTTGAAATCAATCCACTGCTTTCTTCTCTCCTATCCGTCTGAGCGGGAACTCTGGTGAAGGGCATCAAAAATCTGTGAATCATTTTGTTTGGTTATTTGAGGCCATTGTTCTTCAACATCTCTCTTTTGTGTGAATTGTTTGATTTTGCTTTGTTATCTTTTGTCTTTTGTTTGCTTCTTGTTTCAATCATAGCAAGAGGGTGTGTGTCATGTGTGCGAAATCTGATCATGCTTGTCTGAATCTCCTTGATCTGAAAGGGTAGTTGGTAAGAGAAGTCTTTGCATGGGATTAATCATCGTTCGCATACAAATGAAAAACAAATACATTTTAATGATTGGTTTTCATATTAGAAGGCGTTTTTGAAAATGTTTTAGCATTGCATTGGATTCGATTGAGAACCAATTGATTGAGGACATTTCATATTAGTGTTTGAAAGTGAAAACGACTCTTTCTCTTTCCTTTAAATAAGCGTTCATTGAAAAGAAACGATTGCTTATCATCTTTCATGCATCTTTTTGGGAATTGAGTCCTCATCCCATCAGTTTCACTTTTGCCCACCCTTTGAGTAAAGAACAGCTCTAAAACGAACGCTAATTAAAAATTATCTAGAACATTTTTTTTTTTAGGATCTTCCACCAACAATAGACTAGGGTTAGCACTTTGGATTAGGCTGTGAGTACAACTCTCCAAAGTTTTCAAAAAAAACATTAGCATCTTGAGAAAGGGAGAATCAAATCCAATTGCCGTATTGGTTTTCTGGGATCCTCCTCTCACACAGGGGTTACACACGAGGTCGCATTCGAGCGAATTATGGAGATTATCCCTCCGTGGTTCAACTGTTTGTAGTGGTCGGATCATATATTGGGGGTCACTGGAAGGTATACCCACGATTATTTGTGGGAGCCTTTTGGGTTGATTTCGGACTTGTTATCCTGCCTATACGTTTCATATCGGACTATCGACTGTACCCGCCCAGGGATTCACTGCGAATTGGTGTCTTTAGTTTCCATAATCTTTAGGTACTTACACAAGGTGACGATGAAGGGAAGTCTCACTATACCTGGAACAAACATTGGTCAAACTCACTCGGGCTCCTTGGAGGGTAAATCCACAATTATTGCATGGAAGCTTGTACCAAGGTGAAAGTCTGTTAAGCAGGTCGCCATTGTAACTGTTCCACCATATCCTAGCCCCTTCTTGACTTGATCACGCGACGTTGGATTTCATCACCAACTAGTAGGATCATCGAGAGAAGTTTTGTCTTCTTGGTTGATTCCTAGATTTTATTAGCGCATGTCGTTTCTTTATGTTAGTTGGCCCTAGATTTTCAGTGTGTTCTGTCATTCTCCACAATTAAGCCCGTAGATTATAAAGGTCTTCACCGATCATGTAGGATGCAAGGGTTGCCTCCGGAAGGCTATCAACCCTTACCTCCTAACCCTCCCAAAGACAACTATCGTAGAGAGGTAGAAAATCAATCTGACGCTGGAAGTGCTATCGCTCCTCTGTTAGATAACTCAGAAGGTGCTTTGGTCACGGTTGAAAATCCCAATACACATGTGTCGGTAACCCCTCTCGAACCACTTTTGGTTCGTTTAGACTCCCTTGGGAACGTCATAGACGAAGAGGTCCCACGATTACCGGAGAGGATTTTTACCGAAACATATATGGGATCCACATAACCAATCTTTGGTGACGAGTATAGGACTCATGTTCATCCTAGCACCGCAGTAGATACCAATCCCACACTTGCTCATTCTGTATGGAGGACTTCTTCGGGACGCGATCTCTATGAACATTTCGAATCCTTTCGACAACCTTTTCAATCCCATGACCCTCCTAGTGAAACAGGACCATCCGGTCAAACCATGAATCGCCTATTCAATCAGGTTATTAACCCTACTACTACACCAGCACAAGTCCATCCTGATGCTGGACTCATCACCTCTACTCACCCCCAAAGAACTTCCATCTCTACCCCCGTTTCTACAAGCTTTTACTCTACAGCTCCACATGTTCCACATGATCCTGCTGGGACATCTTCTCACCCGAGAATGCAGACCCCTGCTGGCCAAACACAACCAGCTGGAGGGAAACCACCATCCAAAGAACCTTTCCCTCTTGGAGGACTACCGTTCCATGGTGGGCCTACCCCTCCCGGGGGACAACCCATTTTTCATACTCCTCCTGGAGGGCAACCTCTGTTTTCCAGTCACACCCCGGTCGTAAATCCACCACTGGCAGGGGGGAAAACCTCATTTGCTGGAAACCCTTCACAATCCTGGGGAGTATCTTCAAGAGGTATTTTTACCCAACCCCACATTGGGGGGAACTTGTATAATAACCCACTAGGAGGAGTATCCAATCATGTCGCTTCTGGAACATCTTATGGGCAATCTTATCCGGGCGAAATCCAAAACACCACCTGGAGTTCTCCGGGACCACAGTCTTATCCTCCTCATGGGCCTCATATGTATCCACCTCCAGGATCTACTCCTTACCATTCTCAAGGGAAAATTGTTTATCCTCTTCATGGGCAAATAAATTGTCCGGCCTATAATGTTCAGAACCCACCGGGTTATGCCAATGTTTCCCATGCACCATCGAATCCTTCTTATCCTGGCCAGCAACAACTGTATGTAGGAGTACCTACTGGTTACAACTATCCACCTAACCCAGTATATGGTCCTACTGGTGTTCCTATGCCGCACCAGTATCATTCACAAATTAACTGACAACTACCTTTCCTTGTGACTCTGGATCTCCCAGACTTATCTTGGTTAACTAATGATCCTATTTCTCATTCACCGGTTTGGCCAGTCATTCCAGCTAAACTTCCTTCTAATATTCCAAAATTTGATGGAAACCCTGGCCAAGATCCGAACAACCATGCGATGACTTTCAATTTGTGGTGTTCATCAAACTCCCTCATGGACGATTCTATACGTTTACGTCTTTTCTAGCGAACACTTACCGATTCAGCAACAAAGTGGTATATTGAACTACCACTTGCTTCTTTTCATGATTTCAATTCCCTTGCCATGTATTTCCTCACGCACTTTCAACTGCCTATTCACTATGAGACAGGTATTGAACTCTTGACCTCCCTTCGTCAAACTAACTCTGTGCATATCTCTGACCATATTCATGAGTGGAGACGACAACGAAGGATGATCAAGGCAGTCATTCCTGACATACTATTGGTGGAATGGTTTACTAAATCACTGTTACCCCCGATCACTCGTGATGTCACTATGGGTGGTGCGGTCACAGAGGAACAAGCCATCGCTCGGGCCTAGTATTTAGATTTGGTTTATTCCCAATCTGGTACTTTGTATGATTTACTTCCGAATGATGCTCGAGCTAATACCGATCCTTCTAAGCCATCATCCTCATCTCATGTGGATGTTATTATCGGTTCTATCAAAACTCAATCTTTTTCCAAATAGACTACACCCTCCTCTACCTCCCCCCAAACTTAGATCTCCAAGGTGAATGCAGTTCAATTTGCCCCTTCGCAACAGAGGTAAGAAGAAGACAAATAATAATAATAAAAAAATAACAATGAACAAACGAAAAATCAAGCTCAACCACCTGCTACCGAAAAACAAACACAACGGAAGCTGAAATTCCCATGTATCATTTGTGGTGGCGATCACTACACTCGAGACTGTCCTCTTAGCAATGAAGTGGCCAAAATTTTCCAAGGAAAATCACAACCCGCTGTGCTTACTCAACATTTTCCACAACAACAATCCATGGTTTCTCAAACCTCCTCTCCTAGGGGCAGTTCTAGCGATCCCAATGATGAGGCCTCGTCGAGTGCACATATTTATATGTTTAATGGGATCAATTTGACCACTCGCTCTAAGACATACGACACACCGGTTAACCCTGACAAAGGAAAAGACACTAACGGTACCGGTACTTTACCGGATCCATCATCATCCTCCGTTAGTCTGCCATCGGTTAATCCTCCGTCTGGACCACTTCAGATTGAGAAAGCCATGCTCGACTCTATCTTATGCCCTCCTAAGAGCACTATCCACAAAGCTACCTTTAATCCTAGTTCACGTGCCGCCCAGAACTACAATATTGTTGAATATTTGGCTCAAGCACCGTGTGCTATGTCTGCGTTAGAAGTTCTACAGCATTGCCCCAATCAATGTAGAACGCTCTTGGCTTCTCTTGGCGTTGTTGATCCTGAGTTGTCCAATCAGATCATGTTTAACCTGGACAATTATGTGTCTCGACTCTCCCACCAACTTGCTTTCCAAGTTGATGTTGTTGTTCACAATCAACAAATACACTGAACTATTCTGGATGAGGGAGCCTCAACTTGTGTCATGTCTTTGGCATGTTGGAAAGGTTTAAAATCACCAGCACTAAACAAGTCCCCAACGATGTTATGTGCCTTCAACGGGCGAGGTTTTCATCCCCATGGGCTCTTACAGTCCCTGCCCATCCAATTGGGTGGAAAAACCGTTACTGTTGATGTCGAGGTGGTCGATGCTCCCCTCGATTACAACTTGTTACTTGGAAGAAGTTGGTTTTATGCTATGACTGTCGTTGCCTCGTCCATTTTTCGATGTGTACAATTTCCTCATCAGGGCAAAATTGTCACTGTTGATCAATTGGATTTCTTCACGACCGATGCTCGCATTCTTGCTACCAACAATATTCCTTTCTTGGGAGACCACAAGATCATGTATGAAAGAGTTTGTGTTGGATTACTGAAATATTCTAGCCTCATGGGTACCTTCCCTACACCACTTCCATCGACTACACATCATATTGCCACAGTCGATATGATTTCAACCACGACTTATCAATATTTGGAATCATCCGACCCTTGGATTGTACCTTGTCCGTTGGAATTCGATGCACTAGGTGACACTGTGCCACTTAGTCCAGCTGAAACGTCATACGTTTCTACCCAATCTGCTTCTCCCTTGTCAGATGACCAACATCTATTGGCACCTGACGTTTCCTCGATGCAATCACGGTTGAGTTCCTTGTCGTCTGTGATCGACTACATTTCCCCAACTTTTCCTTTGGATGAATCTATTCCAGAGATGCTTCGCACCGACAAGTTACCTTGGGATAATAACCATCACCAATCCTCTTTTCTTCCCCCTCATGAAAAAATTTGGGTAGATATACAGTCTATCTCCCCTCCTGGTGTTGATTTTTCATCATCTCCCATGATTTCAACTCTCGACGATTTGGATCCGGTAGTGGACATGGTGATTTCTTCGATAGGATTATTGGATCTTGATCTCCTTACTCCTATCGCGACCCTCGACATGTGTTCCTTCCTGAGTGATTATCTTCCATCCAGTGAATATCTCTTCGAAGCCATGACCGAGTTTTGTCCCTTGACATGGTATCCTTCCAGAGCAGTATTCTCTTGGAAGCCATGATCAAGATGAAACCACAAGCATAGTTTCTCTTCTCTGTGGCAAGCTCGTTAAAAAATGAAACAGAGGTCCTGAGCATAGTTCTTTTCCTGTGTCAAGATCGTTAAAAAATGAAACAGTCACCTCTCTTGAACCTTCTTTTCATCCACCCTTCTCCTTTTTCTCATCTACTAGAGAAATTGGTGACGACCTCAGAGCCGGTGAATGAATTGAAGCTTGGAGGGCATGTTTCCATCCTTTGATGATCTTTCTGGAGCTAAGCCACTAGCTTTCAAGATGGGGGCATACCGAGCTTAGTCTTTGTTCTTTCTCATGCTCGTAAATACATGAGAATGCAACCACGTAAACGTTTATCTCTTTTTCGGACCTGTATGGATACACGAAAAAGGAACCCCCTAGAGTCTCCTTTAAGCTCTTTTCAGACTCTCTAAACATGAAAAGATTGTTGAGTGATCTTGCTTCCTTTTCCACTCGTTAAACGGTTTGAAAGGGCATCTTTCGAGTGATAATTTATCTCTTTTTCGGCCTCGCGAGACTAGCATTACGAAAAAGGACAACATTGGAGTCATCTTTGAGTTATTTTCAGACTCTTTAAAGATGAAAATATTGTCGAGCACCTTGTTCTCTTCACGCTCGTTAAAGTATTTGAAGAAAATGTTTGTTGAGAGATAGTTTATCTCTTTTTCGGTCTCATCAGACTACTTTACAAAAAAGGAACTGAAAGAGTTCTCTTTTAAGTGTTTTTCCGGACTCTATAATCATGAAAAACCTTCGAGTTCTCTATCTTTGGACTCATTAAAACAAACATCGACAAACCCATATGGGATTGAACCCTTACTTCTTCTAGTTCGTTAAACAAAGGAAGAGGAACTTATTGAAGGTGAGTTTTATTGAGCATGTGTTATCCTCCTCGAGCTCGTTAAATTAAAAAGAGGTACTCATCTATCTGGATGGGGGGAAAAATTGAAGGAAGCAAGCCAAGTAGTTTTTGAGAACATTACCAAGTAACTCTCGCCCTTGAACATGACACTTTGTCTTTGCACACATCTTAATCCACTGAACCTCTACACTAAGCCAATCCTTTGATTTTCTATCACTCCTTTGGGTCACCCGACGTAAGTCACAATATCCATTGAATCATCAAGTTTTGGTCCATGAAATGTTTATGTTGTTGTGCCTCAGTGTTCAAGGGAAGTATCCACCTCAAGAGTCAGCCATCACAAATATCTTGTCTCAATACCCGTGTTAGTCCATGTTCATTTGATCTACCATTTACATCTCTGTGTTTGTTTCATGTCATTGATGGGGGATACATCAAGGCCCTCCTTCGATGAGTCTATTCCCGTTGACTTCAACACATTATCCAGGAACTAGATTTAGAAACCAATTAGTACTTTGGGACCTGCATGCCTCAATGGCAGGCCTCCTCATGTCCGAAAATAGGTTTACATCATTGAAATTTGATCAGACGATTCTACGGATGTTCGAATTCAACTCATCCATTCACATTCGTTGGAATGTACTAGAGTACCTTGGGAATCATTGACATTAATGGTGATCTGCCTCACTCTTGTTAACGATTTAGATTATTGACCAGTAATCAAGTGGTTTCTGCCATGTTCGACATCAATACATCTATTCACATGGTTAGATTCGTACTACATCGGGATCGGTAAGAAGACCCTGGGTTGAGTGATCACTCTGATACATACTTTGCCTAGGTTGCGAAGGAGTTTCTCTTGAACAGTGAGACATATACTGTCATATGGATCCACTTTGTATTGGTCGTGGCTATGTCTTGTCATCTCGTAGATCCACTGTGTATTATTCGTGGCTACGATCAGTTCAGATCATATGAGTATAGATCCACATTGTATCTAGGGTGGCTATACTTTTTATCAATACAATTATGGATCCACAGTGTATTTTATGGCGGCCATATCTTGCAAGTCTTTATCACCCAAGCATAGGTATGCCTGCCTTAGGTTTGAAACATGTCCTAATATTTGTTGGATGTTTGTGTGAAACTTCTGTTAGGTTCTCCGCATCTATACCCTTTCTTGAAATTATACAAAGCATTTCAGTTATCAGTTCTCATCTTCTAACTTCATACTTTGGGGGGCAATATGTTACACATCAAAATTACTCACTTCGATAGTGTTGCAAGTGTCGCATCTTGCTTACAAGTGTCGCA